>JAGFPH010013203.1:13845-27271 GCA_018207615.1 Philaenus spumarius
AATAAAAAAATAGAATGCCGTACATAAAGATTGTTCTAAATTTATAATTATGTATTTTTTATGTATCTGTAGTGCTATAATTACAAATGAGAAGTATAAATTCAGCAACGTAAAATGTTTATGTCTATGCAAATTGAACAGAGTACACGCAACAATTCTATTTCTGAACTTTATTGGCTCAGAGGTAATAAACGTTAATTTAAAGTTTAATGTTTTTAAGTTTAACTAACATCCCCATTAATTGCTTACAGTTAATTGGTATTGATTACACACAGCAAAATTGTGGCTTAAGTAACAGTGTTAAGCAATATACTAAACAATTTGAAATACATGATTTGGCTTGTAAAAATATTTTTACATTATGCCTGTTTACAAATAAATATATATATAAAATTGTTTTTAAGGTAACAGGCAAAAACGAATTCAATATGTATTAGAGTACTAACTTATACAATTGTGCAACAGCAGTTACACCTTGTCCATCTTACAAATAATTCATTAAAAACTTTTTGAGTAAATCATAAACGAAAGCGTTTACTCATTAAATTAATAATAATGTTAATAAATCAGTAAAATATATATTGTGTGTAATATATTCGCGTAATAAACCTATTAAGAACAATATTTCCATTGTGTGTATTGAATTTCAATATTAATTATTTGGTTTTTAAGCTTTTAAAAGACCATTAATTATGGTTATTATACAATTTCAATTATAATTACGTTTTAAACTAGTAGGGTTGCGTAAAATATTGCTTATTTTTTATTTGTTTTTATCTGTTGAAAATATATAATTATATATGTTGCTTAAATTGTATTCGTTTTGTTTATAAGTTGGGCTTTAATGATCTCAAAAAATAAAATGATTATTATAGATGTAGGATACATTACTGCAATCAAACTTATATCAAACGTTACGTATCTTTTTTAATTTGAAGCAAACTGTTTTTCGTTCTGTTTTGCGAAAACAAACTTATTTTTCTATGGTTCATTATAGGTTAGAGAACGGAATCTTTTGTTGGGGAAGGTTCAAAATATTACCAGTAATGGTCCTTTTATAGTGGTACAAACAATGCTTACCATTAGGAGGACTAATATTTGGATAACTATTTAAACTGCCTCTTAGATCTTTATATATATATATTTAATGTTATGATGAATTACATTTGTTTATACATTTGTTTTGTATGAGGAGTGGTCGTTTTTAATATCTGTAGTTCATAACTGACTACTGTATTTGTTGTATCAAGTCAAATAATGGGTTATATAAAAAAAGAAGACATAAATAAACTAAACTGAATCCACAAACAAAATAGTAAGAAAATATTTCCAACAACAAAGAAAAAATCAGATGTTAAGATAAAAAAACAAAAAATATAACACAATCTATAGTGAGAAGAGATTTACAGTTTTAAAAACAAAGATACAATACATATTTTGAGAATTCACTAATTTGCTGAAATTCGATTTTATCAAGAAATTTAAGAGCGAAAATATTAAGAAATAATTACGTGCCTACAAAAGTCAAGAAGAGATCTCCTACATATTATGGAAAAATATTACTGAATAAGTTGAAGAAAGCAATATTTATGAGATCCATTCGTCGGTATAGATCTATAATTAGCGTTGAATACAATTTTCACTCATAGACTTAAATCTCTGTTATCTCATTTGACATTATTCATTTTCATAATTTGTTTGATATTAATAATTCAATTTTCCATATTTGTTAATGTTTAACTATTTGTCTTACCACCCCCATTTGGTTAAGAGACCTGAGATCCGAGACTATACCCGAGACCTGAGATATAATACATTTATAAAAACATATAAAGATTATTAATACAGTTTATGCTCATTTTAAGTTGACACATTTATTGCACGTAAATAAGGAAATAAATAATTTACCATCCTATTATTGAAATTATAATTTTTACTTTAAAGAAACTAAGTATACCTCATTGTTTGGACACAACAATAAACTATTAGTACCCAGAGCAAAACTGACTATATATTTGAAATTTTAATTTTGAAAATTGCACACATCGAAACAATTATTGAAAGCTGTATTTTGAATATGGATAGTGTTGAAGGTTTGTTTATATTGTGTTGCAGGATGGAAAACGTTATTATTATTATCATTGAGTGCATGGAAAGTCAGTGTAAGAGATGTGAAAAAGGTATGAAAGATTTTTTGATTACTTGGATATAGTCTTGAGTTATTTTAAGTATGTTAAACTTCAAGCTAACGTACTTAATATACATGTGTATGCTCGAGAGTATATATGGATGTATTATGAACTATGAGTATATGTTTGTTACGTAAATGGAAATTTAACTAGTATATATGTCTGTTATAAACGTAAACCTTCAATGATCACACAACTTTTAAACTATTTGCAAACTTTTATCTTATATTTATGCAATTTGTAATTAGTTTTAATTTGCGTTTCATTTAGTTCTGTTTTTTCTGTTACATACAACTTTCAAAATATCAGCTTTAGAAATGATTGCAGTTCCGTGGTGGCTGCAGTATTTCATTCCTATTTTCTATTAAATTAATTTGTTGATATTTTGTTTTGTTTATCTTAAGGGTCGGCTCTAGCTGTCGGCCATGTTGGTTGACACTCCATAAGACCAATGTTAAATTAAAATCCATATTTTTCCTTTATTTTTGATCGGATAATTATGAACGATATGTCATTTTAAAGCTATGGCCAATACGCATGCAAATGGCTTTTCCAAAATTAAGAAAAATGTTTTGTTTAATATTTATTAACAATTTAAAAAATTGATTCTTAATATTTTTTTATGTTGTCACTATTAGTTATAGCGAAAAAGTACCAAGCCATTTGCATGAAGAATTTCGTCCCCAAGAGTTTGGTATTTTTTTGAAAACGCTATTTGAACAATTGCGGGTTTTAAATGGATTTAGGCTGAGCAATGTCCGTGTAACCTACCGCCGCTATAGGGTGACTTTAAATATTTTTTTACGATGAAACTATTAATTATAGCGAAAAATTATCAAGCCATTCGGTTGAAGAATTTTTTCCCCAAGAGTTTGGTATTTTTAAAAAAACGCTATTTGAACAATTTCGGGTTTTAAATGGATTTAGGATGAGCAATGTCCGCGTAACCTACCGCCGCTACGCTGGAGTCGCAGGTTGCTTTCTGTTTTACTAGAGCCGACCCTTAAGTACTTAGGTTAGAAATATAGTTTTTTCTTCATTTTGTTGTTTTTGTTTCTTAGTGTCAATTATGACAATTTCATATTTCAAGTTTCTTTTTTTTTAATTATTTTATTTGTTGTTAAGATGTGCTATATTTTTTTTGTAAGTCTAAATCTTGTTTGCCCGTATTTCTTATACGTGAAAGGAATGAAAGGAATGAAAAATGTAAAACAAATTTTAAAATATGAAAATAATTACTCTTAATCCCTTAATTTATTTTATTTTTATATATTCTCTTTTAATAAGCTTTGAAATAATGAGCCACAATAAATAAATTGACATTTATGGATGTTAACAAAATGCAACCTCAATATGCCCACTCAAACTGTCTGACAAGGTTTCAAAGTTGAAAAGGGGGTTTATACTGACTGTTTGATCAGTCCAAATACAATTTAATTAAAGTCAAACAGTTTGTTATTGATCGAGGTAAAACATTCATTACTTGTCTAAGGTTAAGCAGACAATAAATCCAATACTTTGTAAAGATTATATTGGGAAATGTTGTGTTACTGCGTAGAATAACAGTCGCAAGCTCCCCTCGCCTTCTGTAAAGCATAAGAACAGTGTGCTGAATTATTTATGCACGTCTAAAGCCCCGGTTTCTAAGACCACGTCGTGCGTCCGGCGCGATTGTTGAACGTGATGATCACGTCAACGCTAGAACAGATTGAATGCAAGAGCATTGGCGTGGTTTCTTAGACCACGTCCGGCTGCCGACGTCGCGTCAGCTTTTCGAAGGTCCGGCGTGATATCTCAGCGTGGTACGCTCTGGATAGGTCTCAGTCTATTCCGGCGTGATTTCACGGCGTGGTTTCACTGCGCAATATACTGCTTTTAATTTCTTTAAGCAACTTGTTTTTGTAATTGTTGTGAAATATTTATTTAGCTGTATTAACTTATTATTTTATTGTGTATTACTAAGCATTATGGAGTCTAAGGTTTTCACGAGTGAATTGATAAGTTGATAGATCTGGTTCAAAATAATCCAGTTCTCTACGATTTTTCCTAAAAAAAACTAAAAAGATGCCATGAGAAAAAACAATATTTAGAAACAAATTTCCGACGAACTTGGGAGAGAAAGTCTGTTTTTAACTGTATTGTTTAAACTGTGAACTAACAAAAATAAAATATTAAGCCTTACCTAAAAACCAAAGATGAAACATCGTGATGCACAGCAATGGTACGTAATGGTACATACTACATGGTGCAGCCAAAGGGAAACATCATTTATCATTTTTCTTGTGTAGAAAAAATTAAAAGTTTTTACTTTATTATTAAATGAGATATTTCAAAAATAAATTACATACATTTTTAAAGGAAGTTTACAGATTTTAAATTAAAACATTTTTTTTACATCTTCGTTAAAAAAACGTGTATAGCTTTGGGATGCTATATTTGTTAAAGATATTATAAACATTTCCTTAACTATGTAAAAGGTCAACGGGAAGTCTGAAAATCTTCGGTATCCATTCACAAAACAAACTATTTTCAATTGCTATTTCTCAATTGTTGTAAAAGAAAGAAACGTTCAATTACTACTCGATGTTGGTATCTTTGAAAAGCACATTATTTTAATGATAAATGTAATAGACTCAAACAAAAAATATACAGTGATGCAAAATTAATTTAATGATAAGAACTTACGTTTGCAATACAAAGGGTTCAATTTAACAAAAATAATTATTGTTAAAGGTTTGATAAAAATGTTTGTCTGATCACTTTCGAAAAAGAAAAATTGTTTGATCACGTACTTGACGATTTAGTCACTTTTATGAATGGCATTCAGCTGCCAATTCACAGAAATCTTTTCACTGCAAAAGAAGTCTTTAAACTTTTCTCGTACGTAGTAAGCCAAACGTGTTCCTTTTCTTCCTGTTCTTAGCTCTCTTATAGGTATCAAATTTTCTGTAGGTAGAGGAAGTTTATCTTCGTCTTGGTTGGAGCAACGAATTTTTGCCACTCTAAATAAATTGTGGAAAACATCCGCAGCTAGAATCAGGTTGTCAACAGTTTCAGGAGTGATAGCAATTTGTGTAAAAAATACTGTAAAGTACTGGGATTGGATCCCAAATACATTTTCACTGTACCGCCATGCTCGACAATGTCTGTAGATGAATACAAACCATACACCTTAACTTAAAAATTACATATTTTTCAGAGGCAAGTTCTAAGCTATAAACAGAACTAAGTTTTACTATGAGTGTAGGCCTATGTGCGTTTAAACACTTTTTCTAATGGAATTGAGCTGCCAATCCACTGAACAATTTTCATTGCAAAAGACGTCTTTAAACTTGTCTCTTACACTATAAGCTAACTGAGTTGCTTTCCTGCCAGTTGTAGCAACATCATAATTCTGACACTCGCAACTATATCCGAGGTCTAGTTGCTTTCACAGAGCAAGAAATAGATTCGCGCCGTCAAATACGAGCTTTTTACAAACCAGTATCGCGTTGAATCACGGCGTGATGTAAGTAACGCCGGCTTCACCGACTTGCCGCTCTTCAACATCACGGCGTAGTTATCACGGCGTGGTTATCGCAGCGTGGTCTTACAAACTGAGGCTTAAAGGGACTGGAGGACTCTTTGTGGAAGTAACTTTCTCTTAAAGTAGACTTCTTATTGCTTTACCGAGGGAATCGTTTTACAAATCTGAATTTGTTATTTGTGAAGTTACATGGGTTAGTAAATTACAAAAATGTGAAACTTCTATAGACTAAATAATACAAGCCTTATAAACTTATTAGACCTTTAATAGATTAAAATATGAACTAGGTACAAAACAAGATTTCTGATTTATGCAAACAGATTTTCAAACCTTACTTTATAGAATGTAAAAGATGTTAACTTCTGGTAATGCCTGCATTCAGCTCTAGCTCATTTCAAGATAAACAATAAACTTGAAAAATACTGTATACAAATTAGATCTTTTAATATAGTAAATCTATATATATGTAAATAAAATTGAAGTGTCTGTATGTGATTTCAAAATGTAAGCTTTTTTTAAGACCTTATGTTTATTCACACATTACAAAAACCTTACACACACATTTATAAATTTGTTGTCTGCCTGTCTGTTAGTTTGGCCGGGCTAATCAACAGAATATCCTAACCGATTTTGACGAAACTTTCATTAACCTGTAAAAGACGTTTCAGAGAATATTTTAGGCAACTTTTATTATTCCGAAAAAAAAACTTTCTGTAAAAAAATTTAAAAATATGAACATTATGGACAAAATTAGGGATTTTGTGGAAAAATTTTGGGGATATTAACATACGCTAAAGTAGATAAAAGAACTTGTTTTAAAATAACTCAGGGCGTAGCTTAGGTGGTAGAGCCCTCGCTTAGCATGTGAGAGGTACCGGTATCAACGCTCGGCGCCTCCAGAATTTTGTTCCCCATTTTTGTTTTATGAACTTGTGTAAGATTGTTGAATTAAGGTAAAATAAAGAAATAAAAAAGGTGTTAAACTAAAGCTTCATGATTAAAAGGGTAGGGAAAATGCATAAGACATGAGTCGGTTCAATATTTTCATAAAGGCAGACAAAATTTTAAAAGTAAAATTCATTATTAATTTGAATAAATGTAAAAGGCAGACAAGTATTAAAAGTAATTATTATATTCAATCTATATGTGAGTTTAAAGAATAGACAGTTTATGCAATGACTTTAAGACGCGGAAAGTATAGGCTACGAGTTTTGAGACGCATTTAGAAAATCATCGTCCACACCAGTCTAGACGAGATAAGAAGCGAACACATGCAAGCTGCCATTTTCCTAGAAAAATGGTCTACGTGCGTTTCAACATGCAAGATCCGGAAAGAACGCTAACTTCACTTGAAAACGAGAGTCCAAGCGGTGAACATGCTTGAAGTGTTGCGCGCTGCGCATTAATAAAAGTTTAAATATGTAACATTTATTGTTAATCAAGTCGTAAAGGGTGTTTTTTGTGAGTTATTGAAGAGCTGATTTGAATTCTTGCGAGAACTGATAGTTGTCATCGACAATGGTGTGCACTACGATCGGCGAACTTTTCAAGTTTCTTAAATAAATAATGTGATAGTAATTCGAACATGAACTAGCTACGAAAGTGTTGCGCATGCGAGTGGGGTTTTCTTTTTCTTTTTTAAATTATTTAGTTTATGTGTCTGCCTTTTACGTAAGTATTAAATATCTATATGTACCGTATATTTTTTTAAATTTAAATTGATTTATGTTATTTGTTTGGCTACATTTTTAGTCAAAGTGATTTATAAGATTGTAAAAATTCTTTTTGTAACTCGATATAAAAAAGAAAACAACATGCATTGCTAAAGCGGCCAATAAAAAATCAATTGTTATGTGAACCATTATAGTTTAATTTCACTATCCTATATTCCAGCGAGTACTTGTTCAGGAACTCCACTATCCTGAGTTGTAAGTTGTAAAAAGACAACAGGTAAAGAAAACTAGTATAGGCTTAACCTAAAACAATATTTTATTAATTATTTTTAACAAGTTATATTAAATTCATTTTACATTTTATATTTTTATAACGCCAAACGTTATACTTGTCAACACAAATTGTTATAGATCTATGAATTTTTACAAGATAATTATTCTGTTATAGTTTTAATTCATTATTTTATTCCTATAACCTCGTATCCACATTACCAAAACCTAAACATTCAATTTTAAAATTTAGTTTTATCTGCTAGTCTGTTTATTTGTTTGTCCAATCTCTAGAGTGACTGAACAAATGTTGATGAAACTTTCATTTGAAATGTAGAGGTCTTTCCAGAGAATAATCTAGGCAATTTTTTATCCCGGAAATAATTTGGGATCTTATTAAAAAATTTAGAAAAAATTAAAAATTAGGTGTTTCGTGAACGGACACACGTGACACGCAACCATTAAATTAAACAAAAGATTTGGATCAAAAGCTTAACACTTTGACAAGAACGGCTGTGTTTTATTTAACTGTATACTCTGGTTTAACCGATAAATATATATAAAAACGGTTTGCAATAATGTGAAATGTATTCATAGATGTTAAATACTTCTCAAAACCTGATTTGTAATTTGTATGTTAGTTCCGGAGTTAAGTAACAGACTGGTGTAAAACGGCATTTGTTGTGTTAATTGGTGCAAATCTAATCATTTATGTAGGCCCAAAAGAGATACATAGATCGATTTGGGAAAAACTCATTGTCCTAGTTTAGGCCATGGAACTCGGATCTAAAATAGTTGTTTATAATTGTGTGTAATGGTAAGGCATAATATTTATAGCCGATAGTCCTTTTATTATTTAATAACATCTGCGAGCGAATAAGAAGTTACCAGCTCGACCAGTGCACTAATAGTGAACTAATGTCAAGACTTTAAGACATAGTTTATGTTAAATCATAACTGAGAAAAGGAAATTCTCTAATAAAATCTATGAAAAAAAATATAAAGAAGGCAAAATGTGTTTCTTCGATAAGAAAAATATTAATTTTTGTTTTAGATCCTTCGAATCAGAAAACATTTTGAAACAAAGTATTAATTGGTTTGTAATAGGAGTGTATGGTTATATTGGTGCGCCTTCAAACAGAACGCATGCGTATCGTCATTGCAACACATCACTGGAAGTATACTCGCTAAGTAGTTTCGCCTTTGTAGGCCCTATACTGTAGTTGACCAACATTTGTACTACATTTTGATTCTTTTAATAATTACAAATTGTATTTTTATTGCAAATCCACTTTGTTTATACAGTTTAGGTTCGTTTTACAGCTTTAAAAACAAAATAAAAAGAGTTCCCATACTGAAATCTTAATGGGTAATATGTATACCCTAGATACATCTACGATGCCAGTTTTGAAAGTTTCAATAGTAGTAGGCAGAATTGACGCGCTAATCATAGAGTTCACTCTAACGTTTTAATCAACTAACCACTGTATTTTTCGTTGTATTGCGTTTTTCTTTGCCCCTAGACAGTGTCAGTTTATATAAACTGCTCATGACAGAGTTTCTTTTTAAAGGTGTACAAATTTGTGTTTACATTTGACCCTAGCCCTGGTCAAAAGCATGCAATTAATACGCAACACTACATGTCGGCAGCTGTAAAAAGTACCAGAAAATATATAGAATGATAGGTGATGATAGGACGGACCGACATCCATTAAATTGTCAAAATTACCGAAAGGGAAGCTTATTATTCCAAATAAGAGTCGGTGTACTTTATTTTTAATTGTTTATGATTTCTCCTTAACGGAGGTAAAATAAAAATATCTAATGTTTTGAAATCGGAGTAATCTATTAATTACTCGTATGAGTAATGCGAACATGTTGTTGAATCACCTTAGTAACAAAAATATGTAACTTTTGATAATGCAATAAGTGGGTAAGTTCATTTATAACTGCCGAAATATAGGCCTATGTAGATTTATTTAAAAATGATAAATATAAAATTAATGAAGGCGACAAACAGACAGGAGGACTTTTGTTCATCCTGAGAGAGACTTTAAATTTTCAGAAAGAAAGGCAAATTGTTTTCACAAATTAAAAAGTGCTCAAAATAAACTTCTAATAGTCATATATACTGCTGCCACGTAATATTTCACAAATGATTTTACTGGTATGCTATAAGCTCTCCTACCCCATTCAGGAATACATATAAATTAAATAATATAACTAAACACTCAGTTTATGATGGTACAATGCTAGTAAAGCTATTCTACCTCATCTACCTGCTACAGTATGTCTAGAAGTGATCTATGAGTCAAATGCCAGTGAAATATATTCTGCACAAGTGTCACAACAAAGCCAATCCTGTCCCACAAGTGTCCCCCCTGAAATGGAATCCCAGAGCTTAGTAAATAATATATCACTTTATCCTTGTCCCTATGCTTTACACAATATAACAACAGAAACTATACGGATGGAGTACAAAATGTAGAAGTCTAAGCTCTACATGATTTGACGCTGTTTATTTGTAAAAATATTGCTACCATAAATATAGTTGTTCTTAATATTGTAATAGTATATCTATATTCGCTTCGGAATAACTTGTAAAGAATTATAAAATTTAACACCTAATTTAAAACAAATATTAATAATTAAAAAACGGATATATTTAGGTCAATAAACGCATGAATAAGTATATTTAAATTAACGAGCGTGAACAGTTGATAAAGATAAATGCTGAGTAGGTGAATGCAGAGCGCTCTCGCGGATCATTAACGAACTACCAGCATACGGGAATGCATCAGCTGTTCAGAATCGTTATGAAACCAGAAAAAATCACTAATAACTTTTGTAAATGGGTATAATAGCTATTTACGTTACAAGTGTAGTAAGAGCGTTTTTACATCACGCAGGTGATGTAAACACGCTCTTTCGTAACGTGTAACGTACAAAATTTTACCTGACCCGACAATATACAGGGGGTTACGTACAATATTTTTGTATATTGACGAAAGGCTAGATGGTTTGTACGTTTTAGATAAGCTGTTGAAATAGGCAAGAATTACCTTTTCGTTAGTTACGTGTGTTGTTCCTCTATTGCCACACCACTCTTCATATTTATATAACTCTGCTTCGTATCTTTCTTTTGATTTTGTTGGTAATAATCCATTAATAACTGTAGTTGCTTCATTTTCTATATCTGAAGGCAAACTATCCATTTCACTCATCTTCTAACAGTAACGTTCTTTTACAAACAAAAGCTAGGTTAGGAAAATACTTTAAAGCATAGCAATAACATTCAAGCGCACAGCTGATTTCTAGCGTTGAACGTCGTTGGCTCCATAGAGGTATATTTTATTAAGTTGAGCACTCAATGTTATTTGAATGGGTTTCATTACTTCACCGAGTAAGTTTTTGAAACTTTACTTCTCCGAGTGAAGTAAAGAAGTTGTATACATCACGCTTGGGATAGGGAAGTTTAACATGGCGGGTTGAGTAAAATGATTATTTAACGCTATTTCTATAGTGACTACATACTCTTGAAAATAACAAATATAAATACTAGTCAAAATTGTTTGATAGAAACAAATAAATACATTATATACGAACTAAGGACCGGCTCCAAATAGCCTACGTACGTAACAGCTGAAAAAATTTAAATATGGCAAGAGCAGCAACAAAGCTAAAAATCCGAAGAAAAAAAGCAAAAAAGGAAGTTTAAAAAAAATTGGTCGGAGAGAAGCCAGACTGTTAATATTACAGACTAAAAAGGGAACCAACCAAAATAGAAAATCTTGATTAACCTGTAAGAAGAAAGATCTCACGAAGTTGTTGAAGATTATCTAAAGTTAGGTGAGATATTATTACTAATAATATTTCAGAGTTACATTAACCTAAAACTTGCCAGACTATAACTGAAAATTTTCAAAACTTTTTTTAAAATTATTAACATTTTATTGAATATCGTTGCCCACGGATAACAGCCCCGAGAATAGGACTTTTCATGTTAAATGAGCTGTTATGCCGTGGGTATGTTCATTAAATTGTATTGTTACATAGTAATAAATAATCATTGATTTCGTTTGTTCTTCCTAAATAAAATTGTTTTTCTTTCACTTTAAAAGTTAAGTTAATTAGAAAAGAAAAGATATATTACAATATACAGATTGTAACATATCACGCTTAGCTAATAAAAGGGTAAGTTTAGAAGTTTGTTTTCAACTGCAACTTCACAGTTTCTCACCAAACAATCAAGGAAAAAATTTGTTTTAAATCTTAGTGCCGACGAAAGGACGAAAATTATTGGGTCGTTTTAGAAGAATTTTCTTTTGTAAATATTTTCCGGAAGATATACAATTTTAAGATCTCTTTAAAGTAAACATTTAACATGCTGAGTACAACTGAAGAGGTTTAAAACAAATTGCATTTACATCTTTAACATTACAATGAAGCAAACTTCCTAGTACTACATAAGGGCAGTACAACCATCTGAGTAAAGTTACATTGCTTTAGATTAAGTTAGGAGCTTTAAATTATTATTCCAATGTTAGTTGATGAGCAAGTTATACTTATTAAAAAATATAGAGCGATGATTACCCAATTAATTGGTAGGCTGGCGTGTTGCCTTGTTCAGACTTGCATAGGCTCAAATCTGTATAATGACAATTAAACAAAACCAACTATTTAAAAGTGTATACTATGATGAAATATTATAAACTATGAACTTCATAGACATTCCTAATCTTAGTTATCACAGTTAAAAATTAATTTGTATTTACCTTGCAGTTTTTATTTATTTGTACAATGTTTTCTTATAAAATTGCCTGGAGCAGCTTTTTTTACTAAAATTTACTCTCCACAACCTTTATTCCTGTCCCTCTAGGCATGACTAATTAGTAATTTAGCTCTCTCTCCTTATTCATCGCTCAAGCTACATGGAATTTGTGACGGTTATTCAGTTACTTCAAACTCGTAAAAACGCATTCCCAGTTGATTCAGTAAATGTTTAGTTTCCAAAATGAACAAAAAGTGATACATTTTTTTTAACTGCTACTATTATTTCGCACTCATTGACAATCTAAATATATCGTAAATTATTTTCTTTAGTAGGCTATATATTATTTATTATTATGTTTGTTCTACTTTAGTGAGCCCCAAAGACTTTTTAATTTAGATAACAATTTTCTATATAATTTATAGTAGCCATATTTATGTGTTGTAGTAAATATTGAAATAAATTTAACTTTTTGCTATTGTTTTGTTCTCTGAAATACATACATAAAATAGTTATTTCCATCTCCAACTGCCATTACACTTCTGTTATTCCTGCGGTAATATTAAAACGGGTTTGTAAAACAGTAATTTGCTGTTATAAACGTTTACGTACACAATCATTGCCAGCAAGTATTCTTTGGTGTTTGATTTATCTTTAAATATTTAGCTGGGGTATCCTAAACACGACACCCAGATTAAAATCAAAACATTTTAATTTCTTCAAACAGTTGTCTTAATTTTGAAAAATGAAGATGATGCAACATTGTATGCTTTAGTCAAAAATGAATACCCTAGTTAAATTACCAGTAAAACGAATAAACAAATCTGTGAAGTAGTTTTCAAGTTAAACGTTAACAAAATAATAAACAAACAAAATGTCCTATTTTAACATAGTAATCATACATTTTATTGTTTACTTTAATTTTGTATATTTTTAGTCATAAAACAATATATTTATAAATGTTAAAGTTTTATAGAAATATAAATTAACTGTAATT
>JAGFPH010013204.1:1351-19088 GCA_018207615.1 Philaenus spumarius
ATTTAAAAGGGCACTTTTTGAGTTTTTTGGCTTTTATGTTAAAATCCCACTAAACAAAGTTGCAAACCCGCATTTATTTAAGGCTCCGTCGCCTCTCCACTATTACTTAAGGATCCATCGCATCTCCGCAATTATTTAAGATCTCATTACAACATTAATACATTGATTAAAAAAATACTTCTTAATAATTCGAAAATAAAGTTAACTATATGGAGCTAAAATTTGTTCACTTCTGACGGCAGACCCACGACTGCCTGTTTAAAATTTTTTTGTTTTTATTGATATATATTTCTGGAGATCTACCTGGTCTATTTTAATGTGGTTTGTTTTAAATGAAAGAAAATGTTGTCATAAATATAAACAAAATTATTATATATCATGTGTATTTATGTACATTTATAAGGGTACTTTTTGAGTTTTGATGGTTTTAGGTTAAAACCCTTTTGATTTTATACCTATTTCTGGAGATCTATCTGGCCAATTTAAGTAGTGTTTATTAAAAATAAAAGGGAATATTGTCTTTATTATCAAAATGTTATGAAAAGTAATTTGTATTTCATGGGTATACTTTTAAATTTACGTTTTGAGGTTTTTTGGTTCTAGATTAAAACACTTAGGCCTATACTACATATTTATGAAAATCTACCGGTCCCATTTTAGTTCTGTTTATTTGAAATAAAAACAGAATATTGTTATTATTATTAAAAAGTTATGACAAGTTATTTGTACTTCATTATAATACTTATAAGGACACCTTTTGAGGTTTTTTGGTTCTAGATAAAAACCCTATTGATACCAATTTCTGGAAATCTAGCAACCGATTTTCGTGCGGTTTATTTTAAATGAAAGTAAATGTAATTATTATCAACAAAATAATAATTGCCATTTTTATTTCATCGGTTTATTTATAAGAAGTCTTTTTTAGTTTGTTTGGTTTTATTTTAAAACTCTATTGATACCTATTTTTGAATTTATAATTTTTAAATTAAAGAAAATGATGGAATTATTATTTCTTTTAATATGATACGATTAATACCTATTTCTGGAGATACATTTTGCCGTAGGACATTTTTCAGCCGACCTCGGGAGGCTTTTTTCGCTAGTTTCTTAATATTTATATATACATATTATAAATAAAATTTAAGTGTCTGTCTGTAATTTCAAAATATAAGCTTTATTCTAAGTTCATTTTACATGGTTATTCGCACATTACCAAATCCTAAACACACATTTATAAATTGTTTGTCCGTCTGTCTGTCTGTCTGTCTGTTTGGCCGGGCTAATCTCCTGAATGGCTGAACCGATTTTGATGAAACTTTCATTATCATGTAGAGGACTGTTCAGAGAATATTTTAAGCTAATTTTTATTCCGAAAATATATAAAATTCCTGTTAAAAAATAAAAAAGTGTAAACATTATGGACAAAATTATGGATTTTATGGACAAACGTTGGGGATATTGAGCGTCTATTCGATCTCTGTCTTACATTATGTGCAGGTCACAGCTACCCCCACCACCCAACTTAGATCCAAGTGCCTCTGTAATAATCAATTATCATTTCCGTAAAAAATCATATTAAAAAATTGGAAAAACTAAAAAATTACGAATAAAATTATAGATCTTGTGGACAAATGTTGGGATAGTACGTGTATACTTTGACCTCTGTCTTACATTTACAACTACCCCCACCACCCAACTTATATCCAAGTGCTTCTGTCCTAATCAATCATAATTTCGATAAAAATAACACATTATGCAATAATATGTTTGCATTTGATCACTATGGGTCGCCGCTGGGGTTGGCGAGCGAAGCGAGCAGGGGCAAAATTTTAAGTGATTAATTTGACTTTTAGATCTTCACCAATCGAAAACGCAATCATAAAATCATTTATTAGAATAATACGTGGTCAAAGTAGAAGGTCAAGTTCTTATCCTCTTTTTGTAAAATTAAATATTTCCTTCTTACGATACTTATATACAGGGTGTCCCCGAACTCTCTGGACCCCTTTTGTGGATATGTTCCTGGGATCGAGACAAACATATTTCACAATATAAGCATGGGTCTACGGGGCTTATTTTTTCGTCTGTCTGTATGTGTTTTTTACAAAATACTTAATATTTTTAAAAGTAGAAAGGCTATTGAGCTCAAACTTTGTACACATATTTTTTGCGTGTACTCTTATAACTGTATGAAAAATTAGAACAATATTTTAAACATTTTCAAAATGGCAGCCGTTTATAATTTTTAATGTCAAATATCTCAAAAACCGCTAACTTTACAAACAAATTACAAGAGACAAAAACGTTTACTTTTTTAATGAAAAACACATTGGTGTTTTTATTTTGTCTGTTTGTCAAAGGATAACAGAGATATTGACGGAAAAAAGAAAAATGTATTTTTTGGTAGTTGTCAACAATACCCAGAATTACTCTAGAAACAAAATATTTTGAAGTTATTATGAGCTAAAATAATCAGTTATTTGCGTTATGTTCTGAGCACTTTCTGAGCTGATTCTACTAGCAAAGAAAAAAGTTCATATATTCATAGTTCCGGAAATGTTTATAATGCGTATAAGTAGCTTCGTCGATGAATACAATAGCATCAACTCCTATAAAAGCGAGTGTATGGTACGTACGTGTGTAACATATAATATAACATCTGATTTCTCAAATCATCTGTAATACTTAAACAAACAAAGTGTAGATTATATTTTGGGGTCATTATGTTTACAACTTCAATCATTATAATTTCTTATGAAGTTGATTTTTTTAAATATGAGTTATAGAACTAATGTATGCTTTAATACGTTATAATATTTGCTTTGAGGTTATAAACTGTATATAAATACATCCTTGTATCATCAAAATATTCTTTTAATAAATTTAAAGAAGATATATACATTCGTTTAACTTCGGAAACATTCGTTCATCTTCGTACAACATATAAACGTATTCCATTATTATTCTCTTCATTATAATATTAATAACTTCTAAATCATTTGATCTATCAATATGAAATAAAAAGCAAATAAAATATAGTATTTGTGTTCTTTCTTTAAATTGCGAATTGTTATTTGTGGTGTTTAAATAAAAGCGAAATACCACTCACTCACTCACTGACTCACTCATCACGATTTCTCAAAAACTACCGAACGGATTGAAATGAAATTTGGTATGTAGCTTCCTCTAGGGCCATAGGTGCTCACTAAGAAAGGGTTTGAAAAATTTCGAAATTTTAGGGGAGGTTCGGGTGGATCAAAGTTATTAAATCACGATTTCTTCAAAACTACCGAACGGATTGGAATGCACTTTGGTATGTAGCTTTCTGTAGGGAAATAAGTGTTCACTAAAAAAGGGTTTAAAAAAATTACAAATTTTAGGGGGTTTGGGGGGGGGGTTAAAAATTACTAAATCGCGATTTCTCCAAAATTACCGAACAGATTGGAAAGAAATTTGGTATGTAGCTTCCTCTAGGGCCATAGGCGCTCGCTAAGAAAGGGTTTAAAAAAAAATCGAAATTTTAGGGGGGTTTGGGGGGATCAAAGTTATTAAATCACAATTTCATCAAAACTACCGGAACAGATTGGAATGAAATTTTTTATGTAGCTTCCTCTAGGGCCATAGGTGTTCACTAAGAAAGGGTATGAAACATTTCGAAATTTTAGGAGGGGTTTGAGGGGATCAAAGTTACTAAAATCATAATTTCAGATCTTTTATTATTATGACAATAGTGCTTTTATTATTTAAGATCTATATATATAAAAGCCAAATACCACTGACTGACTGAACACTTAAAAAGCTTACAATTACGTTAAAAAGACTGAAAATACCAACCACCACTGGCAACGCCGTACGGGTCAGCTAGTGACATATGTAAATAAAAATGTTTAACAAATAGGCCTGCAGTTTTATAATCCTTATTATTGTACACATTTACCGAGTTAAAAACCCCAGTCAGCGTAGTTATGTAGGCCTAGATAAGTATTCGTTAATGTTGTTTTCTAATAGTTTGTTTTTTAAATGATGTATTTCCGATGTGTATCTAATTAATCAGCCTGTGATTTTTCACGGGGCTTACTAGTTTCTTAAAAAAATCACTACTTTCATTTCATTTTAATTCATTCATTCATTTCGTTTCACTAATGGCTCACGGGGCTTACAAGTATGAAATATAATTACTTGATATGTCAAAACTTAATTGTAATTATTATAAAATTAATAACAAAACAAATTAGCATTTTACCATAGGTCATGAATAATAAACAGATCTTGCATCCATACGGGGGCTGTGTGCCGGAAAAAAGGTTGTTGCGAAAATAGTACATAATCACGCCGCGAGGTAGCGCTAGGGAGAAATCATTGGTAGCATTGGTGTTTCATACAGCTTCCGTCGTTTCCCCAATAGATAACGCCACTATCGTCGAATTTCCAGTGGAACAAAATATTGCATTGGATCGGAGTTCTATTAGGTTATCCAAATACAATGATTTTACTCTCCTCGCCAAGCCTCTTCTCTCCGTTCTACCGACCTAGTGAACCTAGCTTTACCATGTACCGTTGACAATGGTCGCGTTTTATTTGGTTTTAATATCGTCTAAATTTGACTGTTTTCCGATATGTAAAGAAACAAATACATTATTGGTGTGGTATTTTTGGCGCCTAAATCAAACGACCCTGCAATGTCACGCGTGATCCATTACAACAGTGGGAAGTGAAAGTGCCATTATCTGTGCATCGATGTTATCAGAGAGGCGTGTCAACATAAGTACATGACTGATCTGATTAATGCAGCACACAGACGGGAGGGATACATTTACCCAGACAATGTACACTGATGGATATCGGTTAAGCATCAATATGTGTGTTTAGGTTAGGTTAAATTAATATAGCATAAGAACCCTCCTTGCACCGGCATGTTGATTGCGACTCGATCCTTTTACTTTCTCACTATACTATAGTGTAGAGAAAGTTTAGTGATTGCAATAAAAATAGATGTTGAGATTTTTGTGAAAATATCCGTTTTGGGACCCCTGAGTCCAAAAAAGTGTTTTTTACAAAATGTCTGTCTGTATGTATACAAAGCTAGAGCGAAAACCATTTTATCGAATTCAAACAAATTTGCACCGGACATGTCAAGTAGACCTGTATAAACGCACGAAAAACGGGTTTGAAATTTTTTTAAAAAACAACCCCCTCTTTGGCAAGAAAAAACCCAAAAATCGGTTATAATTTTTTATAAAAAAATGGCTCTAACGATTTTGATAAAATTTGGCTTGTTTGTAGCCTTTAATGTACCCTACCATATGCAAAAAAAACAGAATCTTTCTAAAAATTCTCGTTTAGCTAATAATAATAATAACTGGTTTGTTTTGGGTTTTTTGGCCATAAAGGTGGTTGTTTTTCAAAAAAATTCAAAACCTCTTTTCGTGCATCCATACAGGCCTAATTGACGTGTTTTGTGCAAATTTGTTCGAAATCGATCGAATAGTTTTCTCTCTAGCTAATAACAACAATAGTTATTAGTTAATCTCCTACTTTAATATCACCGGATACGGCTTCGCTCACAGAGATGAATAAAGAAATATCGGGTGAATATTGAGTTCACTGGCCCAAACACGTAAAACCATAATACAAAGGAATTAAGTGACAAAATTACAAATGTCCCATACAAGAATAACAGATGTTCAATATCAGCTGATTCACGACCCAGAAATCAGTAAAATCCAAAATCATCATAAAACCTAAAGTGTTTCATACATAATTCTAAAATTGGGCGCCATCTTAGGATACAAAAACTGTACTTTAAAATGAGAACTTGTAGGCTATTAACAAGGGCCTAACAACAACAATTTGAACAATGACAATCAACAGCTGTATTATGGTTTTAAAAAAATTATCAAGAAGCTTATTTGATAATTTTAAAAAGTTATTTGCTGGTCCAAAATATGCTTTATTAGTGCTAAAAGTGTTTTCGTCGGAGCAAAACGTTTCTATACCAAAATATCATCGGCTCAGATAGGGTGTTTTTAAAACTGTATTCCCCTCTAACTTTTAAACGGTTAGTCGTATCAAAAAAACACTAAGAACAAAAAACTCTTGTGCAATCCAAAATCATCATAAAATGGGTGTTTCATAAGAAATTAGAAAGTTGGTCGCCATATTGGACGGGTAAGATACAAATTTCAAAGTCACCAAATTAAACAGAACTAAAAGTCCAAGGGAGTTACTATTTAACTTTTGTAACAAGGGAGTTACTATTTAACTTTTGTAATAGCTCTTTTTTTAAGAGAAACGGCTAGCACACTTGTATCAATCACCCTGTATAGAGATTCCAACATTTCTTTCCTTTACAGTTTTGATTAATCTTTAACAGTTCAACCATCGTGAAAGTCAATAGCTCCATTATCACAAAGAAACTTTCCCCCAGATATCCAAACGCTTACCACATCAGTAAAAGCTGTGGTATCAAAATCGAATAAGCGGTTTGAGAGTTATACGCACTTTCCGTATTATAATGTATTGTGAATATATTTACGCCACAACAGTTCTTATACTGTAGCTCCGTCAGCCTAATGTAATGTTTTCAAATCTCAATCATTAATCGTAGATTGTCCTTACCAGCTGTCGTAACAATGCATCTGTGAGCCGACGCAGCAGCATCCGTGCTTGAAAGATTCGACGCGTCATCAATCACCTGTTTCTTACGGTTAGGTTTGTTGGTTTAACCTCGTACGACTTTTAAACTCGAGATGTGTCTTTTTGTTTTCTTCGAACGCTCCTAATGCTTTGGGTTCAGCAGCAGTAATGTTTACTGTTTATGGTTTCATCATGTTTTACTGCGCGTCTTAGTATTGTAACTCATTTTTACAATACTAAGGTTGGTGCGCGAAGCGAGCAAGGGTGAAGCCAATAATGTAAACATATTTCCAAACTATAAACTAAATGTTAGTAAATTAAATAAAACTAGAAAGAAAAGGTTATGAAAGAAACAAAAATACATTATTGATATGGTATTTTTGGCGCCTAAATCAAACAATCCTACAATGTCACGCGTGATTGATTACACAGCAGGAAGTGAAAGTGCCATAACCTGTGCATCGATCTTATCAGAGAGGCGTGTCAACAGAAGTACATGACTGATCTGATTAAAGCAACACACAGACGGGAGGAACACATTTACCAAGACAATGTACAACGAAGGATTGTCAGTTAGGCATCAATATGTGTGTTTAGGTTATATTAGTGAAGTTATGCAGGTGGAGACATCTCTATATACATGAGGCTTTGTCCAGACTGAATGACATAGAATGAACGTAGATAAACAAAATATCTAATATAAAAGCACGAAAATTAAAGATATGTTCTTATATGGTCATAGACGCACACTAAGAAAGTAATTTACAAAATTTTGATTTATAAACGAAAAAATAGTGAACATTTGGGAAAAAAACAGCTGTTCAGATCAAAACTGTTAGCAACACATGTTTGTCTACATTCATTAACATATCAACCAACTAAGTAAATTTATAATCAGTTTATTATTAGCGAATTTCCATAGGAAAAGTGAGCTACTGCAGTGGCCCTTATGGTAAGACCCAAGGTCGGTAGTAGCAAATGAGCACCGATCATGACCCCCGGAACACGTTTTGGGGGAGGTCATTAAAAATCATATATATATGTGTTCGCACTCTAGCGGCCGCATTTTAAGTCCGATTCGGTTCAAATTTGGTACACATGTTGGATGTGTACGTCGCTCGGACGAGTTCGTTAGCCAAAAATATCCAACAACGGAAGCACGTTTTTTGACCGGAAGTAAATATTTTTTTGAGATTTGTTCTACTAGAATGAATGTTTTTACTTTCTCCCCCTATACCATAGTATATGGAGAAAGTATTGTATTCGTCAAAATTTTGGAGTTTGAGTTTTTGGTGGAAATATCCGTTTTGGGCCCCCCCTGAACCTAAAAAAGTGGTTTTCGGAGTGATGTCTGCGTGTGTGTCTGTATGTGTGTCTGTGTGGATGTTATCAGACCTAGAGCCTAAACCAGTCGTCCGATTTTGATGAAATTTGGTATGGAGGTACTAATATACGGTATCTCTAGGCGTTTTTTTCATTTTTGTGAATTTTGTATTTTTAAGGGTAATTTTCCCATAACAACCCTAAAATAACGGAAAAATCAACTTTTCTCAAAAACGGCTCTAACGATTTTGATTAAAATTTTATAGTTTAATAGGGACCTAAAGTACTATAATCTGTAAAATTTTAATCAAATTCGTTCAAGCCGTTTTTGAGAAAAGTTGGTTTTTCCGTTATTTTTTGGATTTTTACGGGAAAACAACTTTAATACAAAATCACCTCTCCTACCCCACCCTAAAAGTCACCATGAATCTGTTTAATAATTTAAATATGTTTGTGAGAAAGTATGTGCCAGTTCCTGGTACCTTTTTTTTAGAGTTTTTTCTACAAATATAAATGTAGGATGTTATTCTGAATATTTTGTTTTTTTACGCGACCTTTTATAGCTCCCCCAAAATCGATCAAAACGTAAAATACCATAAAAGTACCAGGTTCAAAGACATATGGTGGATTTAACCGTGGGGTTGGCGTGCGAAGCACGCAATGCGTTGTGTATTAAACATACTCCCAATACGGGGGTTGGCGTGCGGAGCACGCAATACTTTGTGTATTGAAGATACTCTCAATATGCGGAATGGCGTGCGAACCATTTTGCAGCTATTCAGCACCGTCGTGAATATACCTGTTTCCCTATAAACTTAATTTTGGAAATTTGCTCAACTCACGTCAGCTGTTCAAGCTGCGTGGTCGAATTATTCTTCACAACCAACTGCTTTTTAGGTTAGATTAAAATCAACGAACAATGCTTATCTATACTAATATTATAAAGAGGTAAAATTTGTTTGAATGTATTGGATAATCTCTGGAACTTCTGAACCGATTGAAAAAATAGTTTTACTAATAAAAAGCTACACTGAGTATCATAGGCTATAATTTATTTTGATAAAAACCTTTTTTTATTTCAATATTTGTAAATTTAGTCGGAAAAAATTCTTAGATTAGGCCTGGACTGATGAACCAACACATGTATCTACATTCATTACCATAGCAACCAATTGAATAAAATAAGAGATAAAACAGCTCTGTAATTTCCATTAACAGCTGATTTCAAACTTTGAAACAATTATTTGTATTTCTAACTTTTAGGTTAGGTTTTTATTAAAGTGTAGATTTGAGCCTTGCTGGTTCTTTTAACCTTTATTATAACTGCTGTTATAAAATGTACGAAGTAATTTGAGTTGAACATTTTAACATTATTTACCATCTTAGCTTTGGGGTTATTATTAATCCTACACCTTTATTATAAAGAAAACATAACATGATTATGTGCGTAGAAGGTTCCAACGGGGTTGGCGTGCGGAGCACGCAGGGGTTTCCCCTAGTAATATATAATTTGAATTAAGTAAAATTAATGCTTCGCTATTGCTTGATTTAATTTAAAGGGTAGTTATTCCATTTCATTACATTGACTTAAGTAATCGAATTGCGAAATGGTTTTTATACCACTTGAGAATATACTACACAAATTTAGATTTAGATTTTGTAAACCTTTAGGCCTATAGATAATACAGTAAACCTTTTGTTTGCTTTTACAAAAAAAAAAAAAAAAAAAAAAAAAAAAAAAACTGATAGTTGTGAAGAATTGTAACCTGATTTTAAATTAGACCAATTCGTTGCAAATAAACTTGTTTTGAGTTATGGTAGGCCTAACCTAAAAATATGTTCAGTTTTTGATTCAAATCAGCTGTTTTATATATAACTAGCTGGCCCGACCCGGCTTTGCGCGGATAGACAAATCAAAGTTAAATGTATATTAACAAAACATATATTATATTAATAAATATATTACACTATGTATTTCTTATGGGGATTTTTAGTAACTTTGACGCCCCCTACCAAAACTCCCCTAAAATTTAGATTTTTTTTTAAAAACTCTTTCTTAGCGAGCACTTAGGGCCCTAGAGGAAGCTACATACCAAATTTCATTTCAATCCGTTCGATGGTTTTAGAGAAATCGTGATTTTGTAACTTTGACCCCCCCCAAACGCCCCTAAAATTTCGAATTTTTTTAAACCCTTTCTTAGCGAGTACCTAGTTCCTTAGAGGAAGCTACATACCAAATTTCATTTCAATCCGTTCGAAGGCTTTAGATAAATAGTGATTTTGTAACTTTGACTCCCCAAACCCCACTAAAATTTAGAATTTTTTAAAACCCTTTCTTAGCGAGTACCTAGGGTCCTAGAGGAAGATACATACCAAATTTCATTCCAATCCGTTCGATGGTTTTTTGTAGTAACTTTGACCCACCAAACCTCCCCTAAAATTTCGATTTTTTTGAAAAACTTTCTTAGCGAGCACCTATGGCCCTAGGGTAAGCTACATACCAAATTTCATTCCAATTCGTTCGATGGTTTTAGAGAAATCGTGATTTTGTAACTTTGACCCCCCAAACCCCCCTAAAATTTCGATTTTTTTAAAACCCTTTCTTAGCGAGCATCTATGGCTCTAGAGGAAGCTACATACAAAATTTCATTCCACTCCGTTCGATGGTTTTTTGTAGTAATTTTGACCCCCCAAACCTCCCCTAAAATTTCGAATTTTTTGAAAAACTTTCTTTGCGAGCACCTGTGGCCCTAGGGGAAGCTACATACCAAATTTCATTCCAATCCGTTCGATGGTTTTAGATAAATCGTGATTTTGTAACTTTGACCCCCCAAAACCCCCCCTAAAATTTCGTATTAGTATTAGTAATATTAGTATTAGAGTATTAGTGCAAAATTTCATGTTTGTAGGCCTCGTGGTTTTGGAGAAACTGTGATGAGTCAATGAGTCAATGGTATAAGTATAGATATGTAACAACCAATGTTTGAATTAAATTAAAATATAGTAAGCATTAGTTGATTTTTGTTTTTGTTTGCTTTATGTTGGTCAATCTAACCTAATTAAGCTGTTGGTTTTGAAGGATAATAAACTGATAAGTAAAGTTGCTATGGTAATGAATGTAAACAGACATGACGTGTCGCTATATATATGCTTTTTATACGAACAGCTGTTTTTGTGCGCTATAATCTTGAGTCCATACAAAAGAGGCTGTTTAGTTTTTTCCAAATTTGAATATTTTTCGGGAAACTTTTAAAACTTTTATTTATATAAAAACCTAGTTCGGACTATTACGAGCATTTTGAAACAAAAAATAGCCAAATCGGTCCAGCCGTTCTCAAGTGATGCGCTTACAAATGAACAGCAATTAATTTGTATTATATTATATTAGATAATGAAGGTTACAAGTACTATCCATGAGTGTACATCCGCTGTCTGGAATTAATGCCCACTTGATATCTTCTTTCTTCTTCTTCTTGAGTGTGAACTGTGGTTAAATTTATTTACCTCCAATAGGTACCCACGGCTTTACTCACAGATATCACAATTACCATCAATTCAAACACGCAGCTGAACCGCAAGCGTGATCCGAGGGAATTTCCAAAATTACGTTTATACAGGGTGATTCAGCAAAGAGTAGCGGGCTATGCAGATTAAGATTCTACATGCTAAAATAAGTCGAAAATGTAAAATAACATTTTTTCGATTTTGGCTTAGTTTAGCCGTAACCCGCCATTTGTTTTTTTTTACAAAAACTCACTGTAACTCTGGAAATAGATAAGATATCGAGTTCAAATTTGGAATTAACATTTTATATGTTACGATTAACAAGTGTACCAAACACAAAGAATTTATTTTTATAATTTTCAAAATGGTGGCCGTTACAAATTTTTAACGTGGAATATCTTGAAAACCGTTAACTTTACAAAAAATGTACAAGAAACCAAATATTATTCTTTTTTAACGACAGACAAAATGCTTTTTTTGTAGTTTCAGTAGGTCAAAGGATAACCGAGTTATCAACAAAAAACATAATTTCTTGGTAATTGTTTACAACAACCAAAATTAGCCTAAAACAATTTGTGTAGTTATTTTTCTAGCGGGCTATCAGATTCTACATGCAAAAATAAGTCGAAAATATAGTATAACACTTTTTCGATATCGGCTTAGTACACGATTGACAAGTGTACCAAACACAAAGAATTTATTTTTATAATTTTCAAAATGGCGGCCGTTACACATTTTTAACGTGGAATATCTTGAAAACCGTTAACTTTACAAAAAATTTACAAGAAACCAAATATTATTCTTTTTTAACGACAGACAAAATGCTTTTTTTGTAGTTTCAGTAGGTCAAAGGATAACCGAGTTATCAACAAAAAACATAATTTCTTGGTAATTGTCTACAAAAACCAAAATTAGCCTAAAACAATTTGTGTAGTTATTTTTCTAGCGGGCTATCAGATTCTACATGCAAAAATAAGTCGAAAATATAGTATAACCCTTTTTCGATATCGGCTTAGTTTAGCTGTAATTCGCTTGTAGACAATTACCAAGAAATTATGTTTTTTGTCGATAACTTGGTTAAGCATTTTGTCTGACGTTAAAAAAGGAAAATATTTTGTATCTTGTACATTTTTTGTAAAGTTAACGGTTTTCAAGATATTCCACGTTCAAAATTTGTAACGGCCGCCATTTTGAAAATTATAAAAATAAATTCTTTGTGTTTGGTACACTTGTCAATCGTAACATATAAAATGCTTATTCCAAATTTGAAGTCGATATCTTATCTATTTCCAGAGTTACAGTGAATTTTTGTAAAAAAACAAAATGGCGGATTACGGCTAAACTAAGCCGAAATCGGAAAAATGTTATTCTACATTTTCGACTTATTTTTGCATGTAGAATCTGAATCTGCATAGCCCGCTACGCTCCGTGGAGTTTTGTTACGAAACTGGCCTTGGGTAAGGTTAGGACGGGGGATGTCCTGTCCACAGTCAAGATCGACGGAGGTCATACTGAGGGGGCACAGGATACAGTAAATGTGCTATTGGACACTCTTGTTCCACGAGATATCCCTGATGAGGACAGTGTTCTCGATAGAAAGGTTAGGGAAAGAACTCGAATTGAAGCGGCATCCTTGCAGTTGGGAGAGGATGTCGAGGAGTTCTCCGTGGACGAGGTGTTGTCTGCCCTCAAGGGTATGAGATTGGGGAAAGCTCCCGGTTTGGACGGGATTCCTCTTGAGTTCTGGCTGAACCTTTGGCCGGTCCTGGGCCGCTTTATGGTGAGACTTTTCAATTCGTGTCTCAGGGAGGGTGTATTCCCTCGCAAGTGGAAGGTCGCTTTGCTTAGACTCCTGCCAAAAGGTGTAGACAAGCCGAGGGATCAAATAAAATCTTATAGGCCTATAGCTCTGTTGCCAGTCGTGGCGAAATGGCTTGAAAAGCTGTTGGCAGCACGAATAACACGGTTCGTGAATGAGGCTAATTGTCTCTCTGACTGCCAGTATGGCTTCCGGAGTGGGAGGTCGACTGAAGACGCAATCTGTCGAGTACGAGACTTGGTCCAGGAATCGGACCAAAAGTACTGTGGTATCCTCTCGATAGACATTATGGGGGCTTTTGACCATGCTTGGTGGCCTGCGATCCTCAACCAGCTTTTGCTGTGGGGTTGTCCAAGGAATCTTTATCAAGTGGTGGCTGCATATTGCAGTGATAGAGAGGCGTTGGTTCAGCTCAGATCGGGGACAATTCGCAGAGAGGTCACCAGAGGGTGTCCACAGGGATCCATACTGGGACCACTATTATGGATAGTCTTGTTTGACGGAGCTCTGAGGATCGATCTTCCGGCCGGATGCAAAATAACTGCATACGCTGACGATGTGGCTGTGACTATTCCGGCTAGGACTAGGCGGGAGTTGGAGGTTAAGGCGACTGACGTTCTTAGAGCGTTTGTTGATTGGTGTGATGGGGCACACCTTAAAATTGCGGTTCCAAAGACCAAGCTCCTGCTTGCTAAGGGTAAACTTTTAAGGAACCCTATTGTACGTCTTGGTAATGAGAGGGTTGATGTGGTGGACACTCTTACTTATCTGGGCGTGGTCCTGGAGAGAGATATGCACTTCAACGTGCACATCAGTGAGGTGTGTAGGAAAACAAAGGCTATATTCTTCAAATTAAGGCGGCTGGCCCGGAGGGATTACGGACTGTCCTGGAGGGCACTGTTAACAATCTATAAAGGTGTTTTTGAGGCCATAGTGACCTACGCTTCTGGAGCTTGGTTCCGGGCCCTGGAGAGAAGGATGAATGCGAAGGCTCTTCTTCGTGCGCAGAGGATTGTGCTGATAGCAATATCAGGCGCATACCGCACTGTGTCCTTGGATGCGATCCCGGTGGTGGTGGGGGCCATGCCTGCGGATCTTAAGGTCTGGGAGAGAGGCACGTTGAACTGCTGGAAACGTTGCCAGGATATAACAGTGGCAGATCACACCCTATGCTACACCCCAGACCTTAACCTTGGGCAGGTGAGGAACTTTGTTCACGAGGAGGGGCTTAGAATATGGCAAGCGAGATGGTCGGAGTCTAGTAAGGGACATGTGACTAAATGGTGGTTTCCTTCAGTGAAAGGAGAGAATGGCCCTCAGACACTTAAACTTAGACAGTGTCACCACCCAGTTCCTTACTGGGCACGGCTTTTTCGCGGACAAGTTGAGGTCCTTCGCTCTTAGGGAGAGCGGTTTGTGTCACTGTGGCGTGCCCCAGGATGCCTTGCACATCCTAATTTACTGTCCGCTTCTCGAAGACCTGAGAGCGGGTTGGTGGCCGGTTGACCAAGCGTACCGAACTGTTGGTAGCATGTTGACTGAGAAAAGCGTTTGGAGACAGGTGATATCTCTCATGAGAACAGCGGCAGAGTGCATGATTGTGTATGATGAATAACTTCCCGTTGACGTGACTCTGCAGCTTGGTGATTGAGTTGCTTGCGTTGCAGGCAACTTCCTTGTTTTTTTTGTTATTTTTATTTTAGATTAGTATTTTACGAACAACTCAAATGCAAGTAGTAGTACACAAGCGATCATTAGAGAAAAGTGGAATTGACACTAAATAAGACTTATCGTCTTCCACTAGTGTCTACTACTAGATGTAGTCCCAGACGAGTCCGCTACGCTTTACTGAATCATCCTGTATGTTTTAGGGTTTCAAATATTTGGGAAATCGGTCCACTCTGTACGCTGAATAGCTGCCTCCGTGTGCGAAATAACTTAGTAGAGTTTGTTGGCACCTCGATCCTTTGTCCCGGATCGCGCGCTGTTCGTTCCGCTGGCAGCAAGAACACTCGCTTTGTGACCTCGCACCACGGCCTCGCGGCTTCCGTACATTTTGTACGGTACATTTAGTGTACTTTATATTTTGACCGATTTTGATGGGAACCAGACTGGTAGTGTAGAAGAAGTTTCAGTGTAGTAAGAAAAATCTAAAAAAGTTGTACTTCCTGTAAAAAAAAGCGCTTCCTGTTGTTGGATTTTTAAGTAACGAACTCGCCCCAGCGACTTGGAAAACCAACGTGTGTTGAAATTTGGATCAATTAGGACGTAACAGTTGGCTGTTGTAGTGCGATCACCCATACAACATAAAAACGCTTCGTCTTGCAGGTATCACATATTTTTTTCGAAAATCGAGTATTCATCAGATCTCGACGTTTTGAGGTCCTAGGAATCTTCCCTGACCACTCCCGAGAGGGTGTCACCCTGTCTGTATGTATGTGGGGGTGTGTGTGCGTGTGTGTGTGTGTGTGTGTGTGTGGATGTTATCAGACCTAGAGCCCAAACCAGTCGTTCGATTTTGATGAAATTTGGTATTGAGGTACTAATCCACGGTATCTCCAGGCGTTTTTTTCATTTTTGTGATTTTTTTATTTTTAAGGGTAATTATCCCATAAAAACCATTAAAATAACGGAAAAATCAACTTTTCTAAAAAACGGCTCTAACGGTTTTGATTAAAATTTTACAGTTTATTAGGGACCTAAAGTACTATAAACTGTAAAATTTTAATCAAAATCGTTCGAGCCGTTTTTGAGAAAGGTTGGGTTTTCCGTTATTTTATGGATTTTTATGGGAAAATTACTTTTAAAAATGTATTAAGTTCCTATAATGAGGGAGAAAGTATGTGTCAGTTTCCTGATACCGTTTATTTAAATGCTTTTGATTTGTTATGTAATTGACATTTTGTAAGTACAAAGTTTGAATTTTTTCCTAACACAATAAAAAATTAATAATGAAAAATAGTTTGCAATCCGGATAAGAAATTCTATAAAGAATGTTCAGTATTGTTTTCAACACTCAATTACAAAAGATAGACTTATAAAATGGTTTGAAATGAGGCAATGTCAAAGCGTTCAGCTGCAAGAAATTGCACTGTTTGGATAGGGATACAGTGAGAAGCGGTTGCTTTTCCGGTTGCTTTCTCGTTTACTGGAGCAGACCCTTAAATTAACGAAAGGGACATCGTGTAGGCCTAATTATCGAGTCTTATCGTTACAGGCAATGCAAAAATCGATTTCAGACCAAAGTTTCCTGTCCTAAAATCGCATAAGTTTCGTACAAATCGATCTGTTTTCATTTCTATCAAGGCCTACATACGGGTGTATAAAAACCATTAAAATAACGGAAAAATCAACTTTTCTAAAAAACGGCTCTAACGGTTTTGATTAAAATTTTACAGTTTATTAGGGACCTAAAGTACTATAAACTGTAAAATTTTAATCAAAATCGTTCTAGCCGTTTTTGAGAAAAGTTGGTTTTTCCGTTATTTTATGGATTTTTATGGGAAAATTACTCTTAAAAATGTATTAAGTTCCTATAATGAGGGAGAAAGTATGTGTCAGTTTCCTGATACCGTTTATTTAAATGCTTTTGATTTCTTATGTAATTGACATTTTGTAAGTACAAAGTTTGAATTTTTTGCTAACACAATAAAATATTAATAATGAAAAATAATTTGCAAGCCGGATCCGAAATTTTATAAAGAATATTCAGTGTTTTTTTCAACACTCAATTACAAAAGATAGACTTATAAAATGGTTTGAAACGAGGCAATGTCAAAGCGTTCAGCTGCAAGAAATTGCACTGTTCAGATAGGGATACAGCGAGAAGCGGTTGCGTTTCCGGTTGCTTTCTCGTTTACTGGAGCCAGACCTTTAAATTAACGAAAGGAACATCGTGTAATTATCGAGCCTTACCGTTACAGGCAATGCAAAAATCGATTTCAGACCAAAGTTTCCTGTCCTAAAAGCGCATAAGTTTCGTACAAATCGATCTGTTTTCTATTAAGGGTCGGCTCTAGCTGTCGGCCATGTTGGCTGACACTCCATAAGACCAATGTTAAATTAAAATCCAAATTTTTCCTTTATTTTTTATCAGAAAATTATAAACGATATGTCATTTTAAAGCTATGGTCAATATGCATGCAAATGGCTTTTTAAAAACTAAAGAAAAATATTTTGTTTAATATTTATTAACAATTTAAAACATTGATTTTTAATATTTTTTTTTATGTTGTCACTATTAATTATAGCGAAAAACTACCAAGCTATTCGAATGAAGAATTTCGTCCCCAAGAGTTTGGTATTTTTTTTAAAACGCTATTTGAACAATTGCGGGTTTTAAATGGATTTAGGCTGAGCAATGTCCGTGTAACCTACCGCCGCTGTAGGGTGATTTTAAATATTTGTTTACGATGTAACTATTAATTATAGCGAAAAATTACCAAGCCATTCGGA
>JAGFPH010013205.1:0-27265 GCA_018207615.1 Philaenus spumarius
GTCTGTAGGCAACAAAATAAAAAAATCCAATTTAGCAATATTTTAAATCCTTCAAAAATTTTGTAAGACTTATAACCATACAATATTTTGTTTAGTTGGAATATATATCTCGTAAATAGTATTATTGTTTGAGATCATGTTTAGACAAATCGTTCATTAGATATGATGATAAATATATAGATCGGGGCAGCAAAATATATAGAAGAATTTCGTTCCAATCCGTTTGGTAGTCTTGGAGAAATCGTGATTTAGTAACTTTGAAACCCCCCTAAGATTTCGATTTTTTTTAACTCTTTCTTAGTTAGCACCTGTGGCCCTAGAGGAAGCTACATACCAAATTTCGTGCCAATCAGTTTGGTAGTTTTGGAAAAATCGTGATTTAGTAACTTTGACCCCCAAAGATTTCGAATTTTTTGAAACTTTTTCTTAGTGAGCACCTATGGCCCTAGAGGATGCTACATTCCAAATTTCGTTCCAATCCGTTTGGTAGTTTTTGAGAAATCGTGATTTAGTAACTTTGACCCCCAAAATTTCGAATTTTTTTAAACCCTTTCTTAGTGAGCACCTATGGCCCTAGAGGAAACTACATACCAAATATCGTTCCAATCCGTTCAGTAGTTTTTGAGATTTTTTTGATGAGGGAGTGAATGATATTTGGCTTTTATAAATTATATTTAGATATACTGATGTTAGCGACCAGCATTGTAATGTACCTCTGTAGGTGCTAAAGTCCTGATTTTCAGACTTTTCTTTTAAATTAAGGTATCTTAAAAAAAATCAGTAACAAAACAAGTAAATTGGACAGGATGATCACAATTATTTTGAAAAACCTGGGCAAGATCTCCATGTTTTCATTGGAAGTGTGACCCTGCTGCAACCTACACTCATGTATAATCGTACTACTGTTTAGCCTCAGTCAAAATATTTACTGTCTGCAACAGATCTACATTCTCGAAAACAACCATCAAATTTTAAGATACTGTTGCAATTGGGTATGTCCAACAAAACACATTAGACCATCAAACAAAATAGTTTATAGTGAAAAGTCGTTGCTTTTGGGGAAATGATATGTTGGTTAGGTAATAAACCAAAGCTGCAGACTGTATAATAATACAGATTGTGTGTATAGTGCTATCTGGCTGAAGAAGATACAATTACTACAACAGCAGCAATACTAAGGTATTTAAGCAATTTAAGGTTTAATTTGGTGTAGACAACTTCTCAATTCACTGTATGAGCTATTGCTGAATACGAAACTAGATGATATGAAATTCTAAATTCACTTTTAACACAGAGAAATCTACATACAATATGTATGAACTTGGAAATTGATAAGTAAAAAAATAATTGGCAGCAAATAGATAGAATATTGATGTTTAATTAGCATTAACAAATTTTTCTTACACAAAATTAGCCTAATGGTAAAAAAAAGGTTTGTACATTATTTACATGCTACCCGTTATAAATTTAGAATATATATATATATATATACTACTCCCGAGGTCGGCTGTTTCAGTCGTATTAGTAAAAATGTCCTAGGGCAAAATGAATCTAAAAATGTAGGTATTAATAATAGGGTTGTAACGTAAAAAACCCCAAAAAGCGTACTTGTAAAATAACTATGAAATAAAAATTACAATTTCATAATGTTTTGATAATAATAACAAAATTTTCTTCCATTAAACAAACCATTCGCCTGGTAGATAGGTATGTTGAACCATTTAACACATTCGCAACCCAATATGCATTGCACTGTTTTTCGCAACAGACTATCGTGAAACTGGACTGGGATACACACAAACAAACCGTAGTGATATTCGCCACAGACGAAGAGTATGATTTTGATCAAATGAGTTTCTGTAGGTAAATACTTTTTAAGAACCTAAAAGTTATGTCAAGCAATACCTATTTGTTTTTTTTCCCCTTTTTTCAGCGTTTTTGAAATCGTTGCATTTATACGACGTTCAGTCTATGTCAAGAAACATAGTAAGTTTTTTTATAAGGCTCTGAAGCAAAGTTAGTAAAACAAAGTGTTTTGATTGAAGTTGCGCAACCAATAAAAATTAAGAAAGAAATACAAAGGCGAAAAATCTGAATTCCCATGAATTGTTATGTGAGAAAGATTTCTTAGAACTTTGCATCCCCACAAAACAAAAAGGCGGGAAAACAACCAAGAATTGTTGCTCGAGAAGGGAGATAATTTTCATGAGAACTTAAGGTCTTCACTTTCAAAATCATCAAAGTTATAGACCAAGCACCACATATAAGCTTCAAACCTTCTTACATACTCATACATATAAATCAGGTCTTTAAACACTTCAAAATTAACAGTTAAATAACAAAATAACACTGCCACAAATATGCGACATCAGTCTATTTTAATTAAACTAGGCGTCGCACATTTGCGGCAGCAGTCTGTGGATACGAAACCGGCTGTCTCATATATGTGACGCTGGTCTATGCGTATGGAAAAATTTTAGTATGGTGGTAGAGAACGTGTTAAAACACAAAAGTTCTGTGCTTCTTGTCCAAACAGGGGCAGGCACAATCTGGTTTTGAAGAATCTCCAAATACTTCAAAGAATTTAAATTTCCATCAATTGCAAATGGACCGACCAAGCGGTTATCGACTATTAACTTTAACCTACCCAAACATTAACTTTTGAAGGGCGTTGTGTATGAGCCTCAACAAATCAATGTGGATTTGTATCTGTCCAGTCAACGACAATTGTGCCGATTGACGATACCGTTGATCATGAAAGTGGCTTCATCATTAAAAAGGAATCTGTTCAGTAACTCAGGTTCAGCATCTACTTTCCACACCATTATATCACAAAATTCAACCCTGCGGTCATAGTCGTCTTCTCTAAGCTCTTCTGCAAGATGAACTTTAAAAGATTTGATTGAATTGATTAACTTAAAAATTTTTCTTACTGAAGATTGGCTGATGTCGTGCTTCAAAGCAGCTCTTCTCATAGATAAGTGGGGATTTTCAACAAAGGACTATATAATATCTAATGATTTCTCCTCATCAATTGAAGGAGCCCTTCCTGGCTTGGGACTGTCTTTTACAGAATGTGTCTCATTAAACCGTTGAATAATTCTTGCCACCGTAAACCTCGTTATGGAATTGATTCGGTTTGGAAACTCCTCATTGAATAAGTCTGCTACTTCACTGTAAGATCTCTTTCGGTCCATATAACCTCTCATCATTAACACAGTAATTCTTTCAAACTCAGAACCTTCCGAAATAAAATAACTAACATTATTCGATAGAAGAGTAAACTTGAACTAAAATTTTTGATGGCAATCTAAGCTATGAACTGATAAAATGCAAGTGAGTAGGACACAAGAGAAAGTCCTAAGTAGATTGTTGAAACTTGTAAGATAAGAACACTGAAAATTCCAAAGCATGTTGACTTATTGTAAATAACAACAGAACAAAAAAATAAATTCTTTTACTATTGTAAATAGTATTTTACTCTGTTAAATTAACCTTTTCATTCTTTCCATGATGTTTGCATTAGATAAGGAGTTGAAAACTTATTTTTTTAGTAACTTTGGGAGTACTTCGCCCTTATTTTGGAATGGCTGTAGTTTTTGATAGGGGCAACATAGAGACCTATCGTTTGCGCAATTTGATTTCGTTTTATCCTCTTTAAAATGAGGGGTCACTTGATGGGGGTTTGCATTTGAAAATATTAAGTTGCCCCCTTTAGAATAGGGGGGAGGGGGCAAAATGTTTAACCACCTAAAAAAGAAAAAGAAATGTTATAATAGGAATGGTCAAAGTCTCACATTGATATCTCAGGCTGTTTAAATTATAATCCAGGTATGCCAGGACATAAAACTCACCCTGTATAAACTTGACAACCAGTAATTCAATTGACTACCAACTAATATCATCTTAAAGATTCATTCGTAGTGCAAATCAAAGGGAGAGGTGGGAAGAGAGAGGACTCTGTCCTCTCACCAGTTTATTCACCAACTGTACTGTGCTAACTTTGTTTTAAATAAAATAAAATTTGAACTATTCATAAACATTCTTCAGATACAAAATGCTAGGAACCAAGCAAAATATTCTAATTAAGACAAATTTGAATTATACAAGATCCACTGTATTGTAATGACCTATATCAAATAATTTCCATTATATGTGAGTGTGTATACTGTAACGGTACATTTTTTACCGGTGATTTTTTTTTAAACAAAGGCCAAGTACAAGGGAAACCGAAATTCCCCGGCCTATACGTTGGATGCAAGAGTCTAAGAAATTTCCCTGCGGTGCGGGAGAAAGGGAAATCCCCACTCTTAGCGCATGCGCAGACGATGTACCGAGCTAAGGAGGTCACTGCAACCAGAATAAAGCTCTGTCTCTCACCGACTTTTGTACAGGTAAGACCTTCTCTAGGCTAAGCACACGGTGCGATAAACCTTATAATAATTTACTATTCTAAACACTTAGAATATTATTCATTGCGTTACACTACTTGCTACTGCTTGCCGATACTTGCACGCTTTGGCATGATTGTGTAGTTATACCTAGTTATTATTACAGTACAAACTATTTATAGGGCACGGCCTCTATTGGTATTTATTTTAGTGTGTACGAAATAGATTATTAGTAATTAAGTATTTTAAAATAAAATACTTTTAATTAAAAATAGTTTAGATAAATAACCTAAATATTTTTCTAAACCGACGCTAAACGTAGCCTATCTTGAACTGTATTCGAAAGACGGTTCGTAGGCCTAAACTAAATATTTCTATAGATCGATTCGAAACCTAGCTTACCTTGAACTGAATTCGAAAGACGGTTCGTAAGCCTGCATCGAACGTTCTATTTAAATATTTCTCTAAACCGACACTAAATTCAGCCTACCTTGAACTGCATTCGAAAGACGGTTCGTAGGCCTAAATTAAATATTTCTATAGATCGATTCGAAACCTAGCTTACCTTGAACTGAATTCGAAAGACGGTTCGTAAGCTTGCATCGAACGTTCTATTTAAATATTTTTCTAAACCGACACTAAACTTAACCTACCTTGAACTGCATTCGAAAGACGGTTCGTAGGCCTAAACTAAATATTTCTTTAGATCGATTCGAAACCTAGCTTACCGTGAACTGAATTCGAAAGACGGTTCGTAAGCTTGCATCGAACGAGCTATTTAAATATTTTTCTAAACCGACACTAAATTCGGCCTACCTTGAGCTGCATTTGAAAGACGGTTCGGAGGCATAAACTAAATAGTTGTAAGTGGATATTTCTAAAAATTAAATAGTTTTCTGTCAAGCCGAACCATAGATATTCTATTATTTCCTATCCGACACGGTAAGCTCAACCCTCACCAGCTACGACGTTTATGGAAAACAACACCAAAAAAGGCGATGATGAAAATAAGTCTGTATTAGTCCTTGTCGACTAAATACAACTAACTGAGCCTTACACCAACCAACACCTACACACGCACTCTCTGCACAACTACCATACAACCATCTACTTAGACACCGTTATTAAATCACTTAGACCCCTGGAACGATCCCAGCTAAGCTGCAACTATTCTGGCACCGTTATCGAATAACTTTTTACTGGCTGTATCCCCAAGAATCGAATTATTGTATCGATTACCGGATTAATCATCACAATACAATTGGATACATATAAATTTATTTGGATAAGGAATAATAAAATAACAGATATCAATCAATTTTTAATTATTCTAATGTAATAGCAATAGGATGATCATGCAGGCAGACTTCTGAGTGCGGCTGCACATTTTCAAGCCAGTAAAACAGTAATTCTTTCATACTTGTCAAGTCAGAAACCATGTCTTTTGAATTACATTCTCGGAAAGCTTCATTCTAAAACAAATAACATAAATAACTGTGTTGCCAAACATTAAAATATACATAGGTAATATAATATAACAGTAAGTAGTAATTAATCATTATTGAAATTTTAAAGCAAAACAAACAAACAAAAAACACTGGTTATAATTGTCTGGATATCCAAAGGAGCAATGAAAAAGGCTCTCAATAAAAGAAATTATTTGTTGAAAAAAGCAAGAGTTGAAAAAAAATAAAACCTAGAGAAAGCAAAATAAAACGAAAAAAGGGAACATATTAGATGTGTAAAGAAAAACTTAGCTAGGACAAAAATAATAGGAAAATAAAGAAAAATATACAGCAAGTTCTGGATTACGTTATCAAATCAATTGTTTAACATATTTAGAGAAATTTTAAAATAGGTACTATATTAATAAAGTCAAAATTATAGAAAGATATATGAACAGGATTACTGTAATCAAGAAAACAGACTAAAATACAGTAACAAATCTTTGAAAGTATATTATAGTAATCGAGAAATCTGCAAGTTAAGAAGGCGCCAAACTTATAGGAAAAAGAACATGAAAATGAAATGTATTTCCGTAAATACTATTTGGAAAAAACAAAAAAATATAGGGACAAAATCATACAAAACTCCAGCACAGAAATATGAGAAAAAATGATTTTAGGAAAATGAGGTCCAATAATAATGTTGTAAATACAGTAGAGCGTCGAAAATCTGAACTAACTGGGATCGAGGGGGTTTCGGATTATCAATTTGTTCGAATTTTTGAAAATAACCAAGAAAATTCTATTTAGGCTAAAATATATGCCCTTTAATTGATTAAAGTGGTAAACAGTACAAGCAGTAATGTAATAACAATACAGTACATGTAAGACTACTTACATATTATGATTTAGAAGAACCTGCACATACACTGTAGGAGTAGGGCCAACATGATTACACTTGTAACTCTCAATTACAGTACCTACAGTACATAATTAAAAGTTGACTTGTACATTATAGTTAACACAAACAAAAAATAAAAATAAAATACTATACAGTACACTACTGTATGTACGACACACTGTTATAATGATTACACAAAGAGAAATGAATGAACTTTCTGTATGTTTACGCTGTTTGTTCACTGCTAGCTCTAAAGCAGCTTATTAGCGTGACAGTGAATATACTGACAGCCAGTCTGCTGTGAGAACAGGTTTTAAGAAGTGTTTAAAAAGAGATAATACTGTCAAGCTGCGATGAAGATTTTTGTGAAATTTTTAACGACACAATTCGAATTTGCGAAAACGAAAACAAAATTTTTGTAGGGGCTGCCTTGGAACGTGTTTGGATTTTTGACGTTTCGGATTATTGACGTTCTGATTATCGATGCTCTACTGTATTCAAATTAGAAAGGATCAAAACGGACCAAGGTGTTTGCACTGAATGGACATAAAGAAAAATGGATTCAAAATTTTATTAAAAAAAGTTAAAATGCAACAACAGCTCTCTAGCATCTTAGCGATTAAAAGCAGAGGGATTGATAAAGTGGGGCATTAAATACAGGGCTATTCAAATAAAATCTTTCAAAGAGAACTCACTTCGTATGAAAACTAAGAGCATAGCTATGTTGACAAAAGTAACAAGCTCTGGATTGTGTCCAAAAGATACTCTAGGAAAAAGTGAGCATTCAGCTCTTACCGAACTATTTTATTTTAATCTAATGTAATGAAAGGGGTTGTAATCAATTTGTTCTGTGTGTCACGGGAAAAAAACTTGGCCTTGCAACCCCATTGTCTGTAACAATGAATTTGACCCAAATAAACTTAAGAGTATTTTGAATAGTATAGAGTTAACGCCTATTGATATTAAAAAATTGCTACAGAAATTTGACCTTTGCAATAACTTTATGTTCGGCTCAAATAAATTAGGACACTCTATTTCTTGTCATACATACTTCTGGGTGTATATCACAACTTATATATCTTCGCCATTTATTGCCTCATTTTCCGGTGTTGAGAAAATTGTTGACCAATTTTTATACTGCTAGAATATCTGGTGTGAATATAAAAATTGAGAACTCTGCCATTCAGGGATTCAGAAGTTCTAGTATTTTAACAAATTTCTCGGTACTTAAAAAGTAAGGGTCAAGAATTCCAAGTAGGTAGTTTTACATTTAAAAATGAAGATGACATCAAGAGTCGTCATCGAATTGCCTTCGAAAGTATGATACAAAAATCTTAAGACTTTCCAATCCATCCATGTTTGTCGTGTGAGAGGCTTTGCTATCGAAGGGATACAACTGAAATTACTAAATTTAAAGTTGTTCCAGTGAGTAACGAATGGTAAACTTGATCAACTATGCAAAGGCACACAAAATACCTTGAGACTACATTTAATTGTCTCAGTATATTTACAGGAAATAAAATGCCAGCATTGTTTCTCCTAAACGACCTAGACTCTCCCGTTGTACCACAAGAAACATCAAGTTTAAACAGCTATGAAAAACTGCTTATCCAGGGAGCGAAAGCTTTTCAAACTGTTATAATATTGGGAAAGGTTTCCGGCCAAAAAAGACCTCAAAACTATTTACTGCAAAAAGTAGTAGGTCGGACTTTTCATCTGCCAGTTCCAATAGTGGCAGATGAAAAGTGGATTAACTATGAAAAAATTACCTAATCCTACTGAAGCTATACCTCGACACCATGAGTTGTTTGGCAGTCTCATAAGGGTGTGAAAAAAATTAATGCTGCATTACGTTGGTTAAAGGACCACAAATACCTTTACAAAGACATATATATTGAAAATGAGTCATTGATTCAAGCACAATTGGAATTTATTGACAAAATAAAATGTATTTTTCCCGAAGAAAAGGATGCTAATGTTGCTTTGAATAAACAGCCGACTATGCTTAACCAAAAGAACACTGAAGCAATATTATGATCAATTCAGGGTCTTGAAGGAAAAAGACATAATGACACTTGCACACACCTTTATCACATGCTGAAAGTACAAGCCGACCCTATTGACTTTAGACTATTTGACCTGTACCTACGGGGTTTTCCTGACCTTTATGCATACGGATTAAACAGCCAATATGTCACCAGAAAAATTCCATTAATGCCATCACAATTTATCAAAAACAAAGTTCTTCCAAGCACAAACTATTTAGATTAAATATTCAGTATATTTTCCATCTATTTCACGAGATTAACATTCGCGCACTAAAGAACGGAATATACCACAAATTTAACATTGTTGGATATAATGATAACCTTTCAGCCGTAAAATGGCTTGAAATGTTGAAAAATCAGGAACTGGAGGAAAATTTAACAACAATTTGTTCACGCTTGAGAATTAGCCCTCAATTCTGGACAAAACCTAGAACTGATATTTCAACTATGATTACTTGGTATGGACCTGTTATATTTTTCCAGACCCTCAGTCCAAGTGAGTATAATTGGAGCGATTTAGATACATATTTATTTGCAGTCAGTAAATTCAAAAAAAAATGCGAAAACCACCTCTGCTTTGTTGCATCTAATCCTTTGTCTGCGTCTAAATTTATTGACAGTAAATTTAAAGCTATGTTGGATTTTCTTCAATCTGACAGTGGACCCATTGGACAATGTGACATTTGCGATCCATGTAACGAGCAACTAATTTAAAATATGTAAAATTATATAAAAAGACACAAAATTTAATATAATTTATGTTATATGTATGTTTATAATTTCTTTCTATTGTAACATGAATATTAACATGAGTAAGTAAAAGGTTTAGTTATTCACCACAATCTCTTGAATTTCATTATCTACCACAGTTTCCATGTAGTGAGTACTTTAGCAGCTTAACGAACCTTGCCCCGGAGAAAAAATAGTTAAAGTAAGTTTCTTGTTTAAAAAATGATATGCGAAACAGAAGAACATGACTCATATGCAATTATATTGGCGGGAAAGGTGTTTGCCACGCAAATCAAAGTGCAGACTTGTGCTATGACTTAGGCGTACAACACATAGCAGTGTAGTCACAGATGTCATCATGAGGCATAGATATGGATTGTAAGTGAACTGACAGATGTTCAAAAGTAAACAAACAAGTTTTGAGGTTATGTAAATGTTTTTATTTTGATTTTAAAGAAAAGTGATTTGATTAAAGAGTGTTTTCTATTGAAGTTAAATAACAAAGTGAGTAATTATTAATGGATAGTTCACAAAAAAAACTTTTTATTAAATTAAATAGGGCCTATTTTTTTTTATTGAACTTAGAATATTTTCGATTTCCAAATTTAAAAAAAAAAGTTTTATTAATAATATTTTATTTTTATAACGCCTAGCGTTATAACAATTCACGCACTTTGCTTGGAGAAGAGAGTATCGGACAAGAGGATTGCAACCCTTTCACATCTTAATTTGGGTAAAGGATGCACCAGTGTTTGGTATTCATCTAACCACGACATTTCCAAGTTCATGAATGAGCATTTACTGCCCGAAAACCTGAACACATGTCTTTTACTACGCTGGCAGAGAGAGTTCCTTCAAATCAGACACACCATCATAATTCTTATTGTAGGCGATTAAAGAAAACGAACACAGTAAGGTTTGTGCTGGTTTGGATTCCCTCGGACTGTTTCAGAAAGCTTTATTTTTCGTGATGTGTCACAGGCCATAGCAGGGAGAAGGACCTTATCAAAAACCCGTTTGTACTTACCGCGAGACCAAAGAGAAACATATATCAACGATTATAATCCTGCAATACTTTTAGCAAGAAATGGAAACATGGGTATTCAATTCATTGGTCAGAAGTCATGTGCTTTGAGTGCGTACATCACAAAGTACCAAATGAAGGCTGAAAAATCAAACATCGGAGTCACTTTTGATGTTATGAATTAGGTAAAATCTCTCCAATCAAAACTTTGGAACATTGCCTTAAGGACGTTGAGCAGCCGTGAGAATAATGGAAGCTTGTAACACGCTTCTAGGCTCTCGCTATTTGGAACTAACATAAACACCACCGTAAAGTGGTTGGATATTAGTATGACCAGAAGCAGAAAGCTGAAAGCCAAGAACGTAATTGGAAAAATAATAATAACCCAATGGGGGGGGGGGGGGCAGCAGCCCCCACAGCCCCCCTGGATCCGCCAATGCATCACTTTGGATTTAGGAGTAAACACTCCACGGTAGATCAAATACCTATATTTTTGTATTTACTGTAACTTACACCTAATTGACCAGCCCTGAATATGTAAATTTGTCGTAAAAGATTAATAAATAAATTGAAATTGACATACTTACTCTGAGGAAATTTCTCACTTTAAGTGGTCTACATTCCATTAATGAACAGTTGATGCCATGCATTTGTATACATTTTAAGATTTCACATAAGTCTTCTATGCCATAATATTTTATGTTTAAAGCTACATGTGTTATAACAACCGTTGTATCTAATTCTGAAAAATAGTATAAAAAGATGAGAATTAATTTCTGTATAGACATGTTTTGAGCTGTGTTATCAATACTCTTCATTTGTATAATTTACATATTACTTTATATAACAAGTTCTTTGAGTAATTTTATGTATGTCACTAATTTTATAAATATATAATGTTTTCGTAATTTATAACTTTTTTAAAATTCTGTTATTGAAAAGTAAACTTGGATCAAACACATCGTTTTTATATTGTTTTGTCTTTGCCTTATGGATTGGTAATTCCTTTTTTTGTGTTTTTGCTTACAGTCCAGTAATTTTTTTCCTTAGTCGGTGACAATCGTTTCGCCTATTTTATTCAGGTTTTGTCAAATTGATTTTTAATTTGCTTGTATAAATGCGTGTCCAATTCAAAATAAAAACATTACACATAAACATATATTACAACACATGAAACAAAAAGTACAACATTTAGGACACATATCACTGTTACTAATTCTTAAAAATAATTTGAATCAAGCAAGTATTCACTCGTTCATTATCTGGTCAATACTAAATGACCTTACGATGTGGAGTTCGTCTCTTCTGCATGAAAGGGTTTTAGTTTAAAGATGCTGTCGAATATGGTGTTTGATTGGAAGTTGACTTTTTCATTTAATAGTGTAGATGGGTCGAAAGTAGTAGTCTGTTTATATATTTGGAATTCTTCTAAGATGTTCATGATCGGTCCTTTGAAACATTTGTGGCATACTTGCATGTTGCTATGTATGTTGGAATAATTATGGCCTGTCTCTATAAGGTGTTCTGCAAATTTAGATTTAACCACGGGTTGAGGTTCGACAATACCTGAATAAAATAGGAAAACGATTGTCACAGATTAAGGAAGAAAGTTACTATACTGTGAGCAGAAACACAAAAAAAGGTATGTTACATTACATCTTTTTCAATGAAAATTGTATTTTGGAACATTAAGTTATAAAATAATAGTTAAAGTAAGAAAAAGAACAACGCTTTAACCCTCAAAGTGGCAGACTGCAGTCTCTCGCGCGCAAATGCAACCCGCTCGAACCTTAGCGAGAATTTGCATAATCGATCATTTAAGCCACTTAAAATCATCCAATCGTAATAAAACCGGTACCGTTGGAAAGGTAATGGATTAAACTATAATTTTTGTATTTACAACTTTTTCGTAAAACTATATTTACATACGTAATCACCGTTTCAAAATTTTAGTACGCAAATCAGCTGTGATTCACGCGTCAATGAACCCCGTATACTGTCAAGACTGTCTCATTTTCAACAGTCTGCAACTCATCACAGAAGTCATTTATGAAGAAGATCATAACATCATTGAATTCAGCAGACGATTCTCTTTAAAATGGTGTCTTCAAATCACATGTTTTTGAAAACAGCTGTTCTACAGGATTTATGGCGAAAGCTTGTAATTGGTCATAGATTTGGCCAATGTGCAAGCCTGTTTAGAATTGATTCTTACATTCTTATTCGATATATCCCTAAAATGTACAATTTATGGTTTTAAAAAGAAAACTTCACAGTTTTTATCTATGTCCAAGTCAATACATTTAGATTTCATAGGTTGGTACCAATGAACTTCTTCTGAAGCTTACAACTCTTACAACATCGGCCGTCGTAGTTTGTTTTATACGTCAGTTAAAACATTTGTTTTGTGTTATTTTATGGTTATTACAGTTTATAAAATAGTGTTATATTGTGTTTTAGTTATAAATAAATAAGTGTAGATTGTGTTTGAGTGAAATTAGGCTTATAACGGTGTTCTAATAAAACGGTAAGTGAAGAAATAAGATAGCCTAGACTATAAGTTTTTAGGTTAGACTGCCGATTTGATATTTTTGATTTTTCATTTCAAAATGTAAAGTTATTTGAAACCGGGTAGAATGCTGTTCGATTCTACATTTAATTCTCGAAATTTTCGTATAAAAAAAACATTGTTTGAAGTAAAAAATGTATAGGCCTAGTCACTTTGAAATTAGCATGATTTGCAGGTTATGTAGTAAAAACGCTCAAAGTATTATTTTGAACCAAACAATTGTGAAATTGAAATATATTTTTACATATTTCTATTTAGAACTAAATTATAAAACTTTTGTGTATTTTGAAAAAAATTACAAAAATGTTTTACTATTTTTTATGTAGGCATAAAGTTGTTTTTTTTCCTTCCGTTTCTGAACATTTTTTGCTTTCTAAGCTAATAACTTTTACAATTTCAAAAGAAACTAATTTTTAGTGGCATATTTGAATTCTTTGAAGTTTCTTCTACAAAAAAGCTATGAAACACCTTTGGATTGGGGTTATTTACTATTTTTGGCGAATTTTTAAAAATATGCTTGCAAAACGCTATAAACGGGCTTTTCAATTTTAGCTTTAACGATGCCACTTCTAGGGTTAAGACATAGTCATGGAACTGTCTTTTCTAAAAAAAAAAATAAGTAATTAGATGGGAAAATGACATCATTAAAAACAAACTATACAACATTGTTTCATATTTATATTCTTTTAATTTTCCTGCTCGCTTTTGAAGAATTCTTTTCAATAATATTTTTAGTTTTGTGACGTTATTTCAAACAGCGCGCCTCCATTTAAACCAAAAACGTATCTCATTAAACTTAATATAAAAAACAACTTCATAAACCAGACATTCACTCCATCTAGCGTCTCAATTACACAACATACGCTCGTTATGTTAAACAGCTGTCACTAAATACTGCACTAAATACTAATAGCGCATGTGCTCGGACCAAACAGCAAGCCACGTAAGCAAGACAGACTCTTTTTTCGTTCAACCTTCAACTTGAACTGAGCTTCGAAAGCCACATGAAATGAAGAAATAGTTTGTTAAATTCAAAGTGAAATCAGAATAGTTTATTAAACAGAAATAGTCTTCTCACAAATAGCGGCAATTGAAAATAGTGTAATGTCGTGAAGTAAAGTTATTAAATTGTGCCATGCGTAACGGCAACCAACAACCAATGTTGCGGCGGCCATGCTTCTTATCTTGCAACATTTTTAACAGGCCAAACTGTTCATATCTCTCTTACCAGTGAAACCACTGGTTCAAGAATCAGCTGTAAAAAACAACGTAACTATAAACTGAATTTTGAACATTTCCGTCACTGCACCCCTCTTCGCAAAGAACAATTTGTGTACTATAACAACTTAAAGGAAATGTCAGTGATTACAGATAAATAATACCTAAAATTTTAAATTAGAAATTACTATTTTCTTGAAATAAATAACCAACAAAGGCTATTTTTGTTGTTACAGTTTTTATCTATAAATAAGGGTTTGTTTTAACGTGTTTAATACTTTGCATGAATTATTAATTAAGTCATGTGTACATTAACTTAGATCTGTTTTCCCAATGATTTTTGATAAATTCTGTCTAGGCCTATTTCACTTTTATAATAGTATTTGGTATCATTGATTTCTATCTAAATCTTGTATATTAAAACTACTGAAATTGGCAATTCACGGGCTCTAGAAGCTATAAGCAATTAGAAATTTGTACCATTATAGTTAGTCTTAAACATTTTTTATAAGTTTATATTATAACTGCTGTAGGTCGCATAATCATCAAACTTTTTAATAATTATATATCAGTGAACAATTTTAAAACAAGAACTATAGTATAAAAAAATTATAACATTCTTACCATGAATCAATTCGATAGAGAAACCATTGTATGTAATCCTTGAATCGACGATGATATTATTTTGCAACTCCAAACTTAGAAGTAAATTCCATAAAGTAGGTTCAAGATCTCTAAATTAATAAAACAGTAGGCTAACTATTAACAGATGAAAATTATTTAGAGAATATTAATAGATTCAAACTAAATGAGATGGTGATAATAATATTTTTTATAGCAATATGAAGCAAGTGATACAGAGTACTTGAATGGGTGTGAAGATTAATTAACTACATTACACTGAAATAAGTTGTGGTCAGATTTCTGTTTACCTGATCTATTAGGCCATACAATTAAATTAATGCTGACAAATAAGCAACTGATTGTCTCTAAGCTTCTTTACTTGCCGTCTCTTTATTGGATTGCTATTAGTTACTAGTAAAATAGACATGTTTACAGTGGTACATAGGTATGAGGACTTGTATGAGATACAAGTTAAATTAACAAGTCACGATACATCTTCTTATACAAAAGCTACTCATAATCACGTGTCTTTGTTAGTTATTAATGGTGCTACCTTCATTAACAAAACTTTTAAGTCTCCTGCAATAATTTTTAAATCCAGAACCATCTTCTAATGTGAGTTATTTAAGTAACATGGTAAATGCACCATGTGTTTCCCCTTTTTTGTAAGAACTCATGTTGCCACCACCTACGAGTTCTTAAAAAAAATTATTTCAAATTAGAGCACATGTTGAATCAATTATGATTTTGCGAATAAATTTAAAAATCACCATTGATTTGTGTACACAGTGTAAATGCAGAGGAAATTTTTGTTTTATTTGACATGCATGAGGACTTGTATACTCATACAAAATTTGTCTGATCAAACTTGTATCTCATACAAGTCCTCATACTTGTGTACCAGTGTAAACGTATCTTAAGGTTTAACACAAAAGCAAATTTAACCTACATTTTTTTAAAATTTGCATCCCAATTTAAAAAAATCACAATGTAAATATTTATTCTATATTAGGCTACTCCCAAAAGACCCAATAAATTATTATCTTAATAAATTCTGAAAAGTATGGAATAACAAACAAAAACTTTTGAATCATTTCTTTGTGGGAAAACAACAAAAGTCACCGTATAAGTATTTTATTTTGTTCTTTATATTATATTTCTCACAAGTTACTTCATTGCAGATGCACATACATTTGAGCTAATTCTAGTGACTGATTTTAGCATTGTTTCTTCTTTTCAAATAAATTGTGCATATAAATTACACACTACAAATATCTAAATACACGCAAATTTAAAAACCCTCAAGCAGTTACATTTAAACCGCCAATCTTTAAATAAAGGACAACTAATTATTAGAACCATTAACCAATCAATTTAAAAGTTTATATCAAGAAATAAATATTTAAAAATACATACTGTACTTTGATATGCAAAGGTTGTTCTAATGGCTTGACAGGTACTTTGATCTGAGCTAAATGCTTGTGAAACGTTACAGATTCTAGTAATCGAAGAGAACTGATTATTTTAAGATCACAGCCATTGTAATATGTCCACAATGGTGAAGCTTCCAATTGGTTAATCAAACCAAACCCGCCCTTTGCATGTGAGTCTCTAAAAATTAAAAATACACTGGTTTTGAACGTTATAAAAGAAAGGATTACCAAATGAAATTAAACTAATATATTAGGACTAAAATAATAAATACACATTTACAACAGTACAAACTCTTTTAAATAACTTATTCAAATATAAAAGCAACTATGACATTACAATGTACCCACAATCTTATCTTCTAAAGCGAGAGATAATTGTTTGTCTGCTAAATGGATCTGGAATCTCCGTCTAAGGATTTTTCATTTTTTGATTTTATATGGGGCTTTTGGCCACGAGAAATCGATTGGAAATGGTCACCAGTCTGGGAAAATTCGTTTTCTACGTCTTTGTATTAAATTAAAAAGTGAAATTTGTCCATTTTAAACAGTACAAAGCACAGCTGATGCAAATGTTTTCAATGCCATTACAATAATCATCTGCTTTCTTTTAAACTGTATATTTTATTAGAGGTAAGCCTAAATGTTGTATCTATTTATAGTTACCATGGCAACGAATACTTCTGCTAAATAAACATACCCTTTATTTAGTTGTTTAATGTTATAGGCCTAACCTAAACGATGTTCACGGAAATTTGCAATAATAGTTATTGACGTGAGCGAACTAGGCCCTAGGCCTAAATCGATATTGAAATATTAAACTTTAATTTAGGCCTGACTTATTTCTGAGGCATAGCGTTGATATTATGGTTAATCCTTTAAACTGTATTTTTATTACAGGTAAGCCTAATGTTGAATATACCCTTTATTTAGTTATTTAATGTTATAGGCCTAACCTCAAAACTCAATAATCCAATATTTATTATTGAAATCATAGCCCTGCTTATAATCGAGCTTTAGCTCGGTCTCCTGGTACTAGATATAATTTAGGAATAAACTAGATATGTCATTTAAAAAAACCTAAATTAAATTAAATTAAAAGAAGTGTAGAAATTATGTTAAGTAGCCTTAGTAGCTAGGCTTAAACTTACCAAAATATTGTATCACAACACCACTTATATTTACAACCCAAATGTTATAAGTAAAAAAAGTACAATAATATCATCTAAAATCATAAATTCTTTATTGAGAATGCATCAGGGATGTTTCAAATCATTAAAAACAGTTAGGAAAGTTTCTATTAAAAGTAGGTGACTATGTCAAATTAGACCGACGGCAATGTTAGATACTCGGTAACCAAGAAATCGCGGAATGATGGGCGGAGTTATACTGTTGCTAGGAATGTAGTAATATTATACAGCCAGCGTATGAACAATGTATGCCAGTAGACAGTATAAAATTAGTAGTTTATAACATTTACATATATAACAATGCATTTTGTAATTAGATTATAAGTAGACGATAATATCCAATTGAATAGTTAGAATTTATGATAGTTTTAGAAATAGTAAATGTATACAAAATGCTCCCAAGAAGTCATGGATAAATACATAGTTATAATCCCTAACTCAAGCTTCCGTATACCAAACAACGCTAACCGATTTATAAGGAGTTTTAGGCCCAAAATGCTGACCTTCAAGTCTGTCACTAAAGCTAGGCATACATGGTCCGATTTGTAGGACGACCGAGTTGGACTGCAAGTTGGATGCGTTTCACCACTCACGATCCAACTTACGTTTCCAATTAACATTAACAGCTGATTTTAAACTTTGAAGCAATTATTTATTTTTCTAAATTTTAGGCTAGGTTTTTATTAAAATGTAGACCTGAGCACTGCTGGTTCTTTTAACCTTCTTTAACCTATTTATAACTGATGTTATAATATAAAATAATTTCATTTTGGACATTTACGATCTTAGTTTTGAGGTTATTATTAACCCTACATCTATATTATAAAGAAAATATAACATAGTTATGTGTATAGGAAGTTCTAACTGGTTTGGCGTGCGAAGCACGCTGGGGTATCCCCAGTGATAAATAAAAAAATATACACATTGATTTACATTATTCAAAACGTTCTCAAATTTTCAATTCCACGACAAGAAATCATTCCAATTCAGTCTTCTTTCCTTGTAGGCCTACATAGTGGTAGTTGTATAAAAATGTACAGCAATTACTATATGCAAATAATTAGACTAAACAATTCCCTATATTTTGTCAGTATACTTACAATCACTTATTTTTTTAAATATAGTAGACAACCGCTTATATTTTTTTCAGTATAGAAAACAATCTCTATATATTTTCAGTATAGTAGACAATCGCCTACATTTTTCAATATAGTAGACAATCGCCAATATTTTTTCAGTTTACTAAATAATCACCTTTATTTTTTTATTATACTAAACAATCTACTATATTTTGTCAGTATACTTTCAATCGCCTACATTTTTCAGTATACTAAACAATCACCTATATTTTTTAATATAGTACACAACTGCCTAATTTGTTTTAGTGTATAGTTAACACTCACCTATGTTTTTCAATAGGTTAAGAAATTATTTTTGAACTATTGTGACGCGAAGATGCTCAAAAACAAGTCAGTTTGCATAAATTGCATCACTTGTGTTCACAAACACCTATTCTCCCGGTACAATTCAAAAATTCCAAAAATCCTTTATTACCCATTATTATAGAAGTAAAAATGTACAAAGTATAGGGGAAAAAGGAAGATCAAACATCAAAAAGGAGAAAGTTTAAAATGACAATCGGACGATCACCCCATTCACAGTCCGATCCCGTCGGAAGTTGGAAGTCGGATTATCTTGTAGTCTGATCTGGGACTCCGATTTGTACGATTATCCAACTCGTTGTCCATCAAGCCTATTCACGCTCCTACATCGGATCCTACATCGGACATTGAATCGGACCGTGTATGGCCAGCTTTAGGAAAGCAGATGACAACAGCCAATGGGAACGCGGTAGCACCAAGCGAAAAAGGACGCATCTTTTCCAAAGTGACGCCAGACTAAGTTAGTTGTTGTATCGACGCTCAAGTGAGTAGACGTGTTTGTTAGGTGTGAAATTTTAAAGTGGAAAAGGTGCACATATCAGTTACCAGGACCTTGATCGTTCAATGGACATTGATAAGCATCTAGTGATCTATTACTAAAAACTTTGAAACTCTATGACTATTAACTTTCAGAAACAGTCAAATTAAATCAAAAGTTCTTAAGCGTCATCTCAGTTACCATTTGAACTCTGAAACCATATTTGTGTTACGAACTCATTTAAATCTGAAAATTAATGGCTACCTATTTGAGAACTAATATGAATAATTAGGTAGATGGTTAGATTAATTATAATATGTCAAATATAATATGGTAATTAGTTAAAAGACAGAACACGGAAGTATGAAAGTATAGTTACAACATGACAGGAACTGTGGAAATACCTGACATTAGAAAAACACTCATTTAGTAGGTCGGTTAGGCAGGCGGAAGTTTGCTACATAAACATGCCCCTAACCTAGAAATTAGGCCAGTGTCAGAAAGAATTGTATATTGTAACGATTTTTAGGTTAAGCGAATGATGTAATAGCCTAATAGACGGAATGATCTGATTTTTGAAGAGCGAAGTAATAAAAAAAAACTTTTATTAATGATAAGTAATTGTTAAATAATCCAAGCGTGCGTTTTCAACATAAATATATATTAAATGAAAATTAATAAACATTGTAAATTTATAGCCTAGCCTACGGTTGATTTTAAATGACCTCATAAGTCAGAACTGTTAGTGTTATTGTGGACTATGGACTGTGAAGCTGGACATGGGAAGGAACGGCAAAAGTGGAATGTGACAAAATGTGTTGTTAGATTTATTTCTTATATATAGTTATATAAAAATTAAATGTTTACTTAAAATTAAATTTGAACCAAACTCTCATGAAGAATAATTATTTAAAATAACAAATATTACAAAAGAAAACATTTTGGACATTAGGTAAAGATAAATATAATAAAAGTTAAAATAAATAACATTTCGATTCCATAGTAAATTAGATCGTACGATAGAGTATATAACAGGCAGTAATTTTTAATTTTGTAGAACCCAGGGAATGTAAAATAAAAATAGTTTTTTTTTATTATTGAATTATTTGGTTTACAGTTTTGAGTTTGTTTTCGATTGATATTATAACAAAGGTGTACGTTGATGGTATATAAAATTATAAACTAAAGGAACAATAGGACTTTATAAATTAATTAATAAAAAAAATGTATGATAGCCTGTATATGTAAGATTATTTTAAAATTAATTGTATTTAAGTTTATAAGCCCACATCTATAAGACCCCGAGATAAGATAGAAGTAGTATTTGTACTTACTTGAGACTATTTTATTTCATTTGAAAAATGTATAACAATGTTTAATAAAACAAATGTAAAAGAAATTCAATAAAGAGAATTTATTATAAATTGGCTCAACAACGTGGTGCTCGAGGAAATAAAATAAACTCAAGTAAAATAGTTAAATAAAATAGGCTAAATAAAATTTAGGTTATACAACTATAGGCCTAAACAAAATTTGTAGATTTGAATAATTATTATTGAAGATAAGTACATTAATAGATATATTTAATATAATAAATATATTTTGAGGTTTTAATTATCAATAGTTGTTTAAAAAAAAAATGGCCGAATCTAGTAAATACAACTTGAGACCTTGCATCAAAGAGACAGAGAAGAAAAGGGAGTTAGAAGAAAAGAAACAGAGACGGCATTTAACAGAGGTAGAAGGAACTTTAGTTACTTTTGAGGAGGTGGAAGATGATGAAATTGAAATGGTCCAAGTTAGTGACAATATGATGGGGCAAGATAGAGGGGAAATGGAAGAAGGTTATAACAGCATAGACCAAGCAAGAGAAAGTACTGATATAACAGAAGAATCAATAGAAGTAAGGAGACAGACAATATCAACTACTGAGAAGGCTGATCCAATGGAAATTATAATTGAGATGATAAAGAATAATATGGGTAAGAAGATGGAAGAAAATAAACAGAATATTGATAAGAACATGGTAGAAATTAAACAGAATGTGGATAAGATGATGGAAGAAAATAAACAGAATATTGATAAGAACATGGTAGAAATTAAACAGAATGTGGATAAGATGATGGAAGAAAATAAACAGAGTATTGATAAGAACATGGTAGAAATTTAACAGAATATGGATAAGAAGATGGAAGAAATTAAAAGAAATAGTCAAAGAACGGAAGAAAACCTAAGTAAAAAGTTAGAAGACAACAGGCAGGATATAGAAGAGATGAAAATAGAGATTAGAAAAATAGAAAGAATATTAAGGATGAACTATTTGAGAGAATAGAGAAAAACAGAAAAGAGGTCACAGAAGAAATGGGTTGTATTAAAAAAACAGTTTGAGAATGAAATGGAAAACAAAATGTTGGGAGTACAATGTAAAGTGAATACAATAGAAAGGACATGTGAAAGTAAAATACAGGAGGAACAAATTTTAGAAAATAGGAAGAAAGTAGGGGACAATACTAGTAGGATATATAACTTAGAATCTAACAGAAATGAAATAGAGGAGAAATTTAAAGACTTACGAGAGAAAATAGAAGAATATGGAAAGAAAAAAAAGCTGTTAAATTTAGAGAACATTCCTATAATTTATGAGGGAAATGATGAAATAAATTTTGAACAAAATGCACCAAAATTCAATGGGAAGTCGAATAACCTATTAGAATAAATAAAAGATCTGAAAAGGTACATTGAAAATGGTCCTGGGAAGAGGATGAAGGAGAGGAGACTTGATATAAGCATAAAGAATATATTGAACAAAAGCCTGGAAGAAGGAGCTAACAAATGGTGGCAAAGTATTAGGCAGGAAATATATGATATAGAGGAGAATGTAAAAGAAATTCAATAGGGGGATTTTTTTATAATATGTACCATAATATTATCTTTAAAATAATTTTATTTTTGACAATGCTAACACAAGAAAATGAAATTACACCTAGGCCATGTTAAGAATAATCTCTAACCCAAAAGGCAAGGTATATGACGCGATTTTACTAAAATATTTAATAAACATACGTAAACAATTGAAGTGCACCACTATAGATATTTATTTCCAAATGCAAAATTAATATCAAATCCAATTTAAAGTAAAAATTATTTTAAATTGAACAGACTACATGACCAGTGATGTAATTGCAGACCAAACAACAACAACATACTGCGGCGGGGAAGCTTGAATTTGTATAGCGTGGCTTCGATTTTAAGACAGTTAGTCAAGGAACGCCGTCAAGTGCAGTTGAGATTATGTTGTGCTGTGCACGTCTTTGTTTTACCATATTAAAATCAATATCAATCGACTTCAAGAATAACATAAACTGGTAAAAGACTTAATTTTATAATAATTAACTGTACATTTTTGAGACTAAAGCTGACAATTAGAGATAATAAAGTAAATTCAGTGAACCTTGAAACGAACTATAAACAATTAAAACATTTCATCTATTTAAAAAGTATCTACCACAAATTTTAAATCTTGTACTTTTTATACATTTTTTACTTTTTCACTATACTATAGTGATCGCAAAAAAATCGATGTTGAGATTTGTGTGGAAATATCCGTTTTGGGACCTCCTGAGTTCAAAAAAGTGGTTTGTACAAAATGTCTGTCTGTATGTATACAAAGCTAGAGTGAAAACTATTCGATCGATTTCAAAGAAAATGCCAAGTAGGCCTGTATAGATGCACGAAAAACGGTTTTGAAAAGTTTGAAAAACAACCCCCTTTTTGGCAAAAAAACCCTAAAAAAATCAGATACTATTTTTTAATAAAAAAACGGCTCTAATGATTTTGATAAAATTTGGCTTATTTGTAGCCTTTAATGTACCCTACCATATGCAAAAAACCGCATCTTTCTAAAAATTCTCGTTTAGTTAGTAACAATAATAATAACTGATTTTTGGGGATTTTTTGGCCATAAAAGGGGTTGTTTTTCAAAAATTTTCAAAACCTTTTTTCGTGCATCTATAAAGGCCTAATTGACGTCTTTGGTGCAAATTTGTTCGAAAACGATAGAATAGTTTTCTCTCTAGATAATAATAATAATAATATTTATTTGTTAATCTCTTTAATAAATCACCTCTCCTACCCCACGTAAAATTATGAAGTCTCAGAGAATCTGTTTAGTAATTTAAATATGTTTGTGAGAAAGTATGTGCCAGTTCCTAGTACCGTTTATTTAAATTACTAAATACTTTAAAATCTAATTATTCTAGCTAGCACGATTATCCCTGCTCACTGAGATGTATAATAATTTAAAGATCTCAAACTCTATTGTAAGTTAGCGGTGGCAATCTCAAATTAAAGTTTCAAACCATATAATTATCCTAATGTAAAATCAAAGACTTTTGACAAATTAATTTATTATTTTATTCGGGGTGACTTATCTTAAGCCGAGATCTATTAAATTCAAATGTAAGTTTTCTTATTTACAGATAATTTTTTTAATTGTGAAAGTTATTGTTTCACAATTTTTATAATTATTTAAAAAGAAAACAAAGTCAAGGTATTACTTTTTTTATATTATACATATTTAGTAATAAAACTAGCTATATTTTTGTGACACCTGTTGCAGAACTGCTGAGAAATTTAACAGCACTGTAGTACCTACTCATAATGATTAGGAGTTACTTTTACTGGTACAGCATATTTCTGTTGCATTAAACAATATAAGTGACTTAGAAGCCGGCAGTCTACCACTCTACAAAATTATCATACAAATTGTTTTGTACATTTAATGTTACTGTTTGACCTCACATTTTGGAATCTATTTTAACATACTCCCAACTTAAAATAAAAATAGTAATTTATGATTTTAGAGCAGATTTTATAGGTGATGTAACTATTAAAATTTTGGCCTGTTTAAAAAACATTTACTACTCAGTATTGAACCTTTGCTTGATTTGATAATCGCTCAAACAGATTTTATATAAATTGACCAAGATTATTTTAAGATAAATCTTAACGTGAATGGACCATTACCTGAAATTCAGTTCACATCAACTAAGTTATATAGACCTACATCAGCAGAGTCATTTATATATCACGACAAAGAAAATAAGAATACAATTTATTTGAAAGAATTGTATTCTTTGGCTGTGTCAATCAAAGGTTTTTATTAATAATTATTAGTTTCAAGTTAGTAATGCCATGCAATCACTTTGTAATTTTATGTTTTATTACACAACATAATTCTGAGTTTCAATTCTAAATAATTTTTAGTTTATATTTTGTGGCTTTTGTTTATTTTATAATCAAAATAAAATGTCAAAATAATTTCAAATTCATTACTTGGCATTTGAAATACCAGTGCACACTAAAAATGTCTTGTGTTTACATTTGTTGTTATTACATCACTAATTCTGTGAAAATGTATAATCAGTTTAGCTTTAATTGAAATTAATTAGTTCCAAACCTTTAACATTTAAGTATTTTAAAAAGAACTAAAACTTATTTACCAAATGAACCAATACAAAGGATTACTAATTCAATAGTAAAATCCGCTTACTTTGGGATACTGATCATCTTCTTGATGTCATTTACAGTATATTCCAGTTCAATGGTAGGCCTTTTGATTTTAGGTTTGTTAAAAGAATGCAAAATTGATTGTTGAGCCCTGGATTTCGAAGTACTCTGAAGTTTTTGCTGATGTTTTTCCTTTTCAGCCTTAGCAGCTTCTTCTTCATATTTGCACTTTTCTTCCTCGTGAAGGCCTCTCCATTTGTTTGCAAGTTCTCCTGCCACTTTGGTGAATGTCATGCCAGGTGTTTCTTCTAATACTAAAAAAAAACTAATTACTTTTGTTGTGTTTTATTTATTTACTTACTTCTGTTTAAAACTATTAGTATTATTTAGCTTTTTTCTTATTTTGGTAAACTTTTCTTACATCAGTGTTACAAAGTGAGATGAGTATTTTTTTTATTTTAAAACACATTGAAATAATTTTATTAGAGGTAGAATTAAATTGGTATGGTGCAACAGCAATGAAATTTCAACGTATAGTTGCATTTTAGAGTAGACCAGTAACTAAGCTATACTAGAAAACTGACGGACTTGGGTTTTACATGCAATTTTAAAACTTCTTTATTCTTGATGTTTTTTTGATAAACTAAACCGTTTAGCGCTGGGAGTGCTGAAAGTTTCAGATACTCTTATTTCAACAATTAATTATTAAAGAGGCATCTTTTATCATTTGCAAACAATAACATTTAACTGAAAGTGCAATATTTTTTTACAATGGAATGTTAAAAAGCTGTTGTAATTTCACAAATACTTTATTTTATTTAAAAAAAAGTACTTAAATTACTGTTAAAAGTTGACATAACTTTTAAATAACTTAAATGACAACTGTTCTATTTTTACAGATTTCTTCTCCTACATCATAAAGTGTACATAGTATTGTAAGAAACTTCTTTGTATCAAGGGAACAAAATCTTTTGGGACAAAAAAAGGCAGTCAAGATGACTTAATTAATTATGACTTAAATCAGGTTTTCAAAGTGTCCTCCATCTTCATAAATACATGTGTGCGCCCTCCTGTGCAAGTCATTTACGGCTTGTGTGAATGTTATGCAAAATGTCCATTACTTTGTTGCACATATCTTCCACCGAAGCATACCTATCGATGTACATATCGTCCTTCAAGTGTCCCCACATAAAGAAATCTAGTGCGGTTAGGTCCGGTTTTTAAAAAAAATAATGTAAGTACGTTTTTTTTATAAAATAAAGGTTTTGTGAAATTGCAACACCTTTCTAACATTCCATTGTAAAAAATATTGCACTTTCCGTTAAATTGTATTGTTTGCAATTGGTAAAACATGCCTCTTTAATAATTGTTAAAATAAAAGTTTCTGAAACTTTCACCGCTCCTAGCGGCTAAACGGTTTAGTTTTTCAAAAAAATACCAAGAATAAAAAAGTCTTAAAATTGCTTTTAAAATCCAAATCCGTCATACAAAATAGGGGTTTCTATAAATAAAGTTTTCTCTAATGTTTAATAGACAATTTGAGTGATTCAATACCTATCATCATTTTAATATTCATAAAAGTAAAAAAAATAACCATAGACTTTACTTTATTATTTTCCAAATGGCGGCCATTTAAATATTTCAAAACAAATTACCTAATTATTTAAATGGCCGCCATTTTGAAAAAATGAAGTAAAGTCAGTGGTTATTTTTTATACTTTTATCTTTGTATTTTAAACATTTTTGCCAAATTTTATTAAAATAACATCATAAATAACAAAGTTATAAATTTTTAAATGAAAAATACAAAATTCAACCGCCATCTTGGATTTTGACTGATTTCCTGGGCCGGGATATATGGGGATTTTGAATATGTTAAAAAAGGCACTTTTTACAATAAAATGCAAAAAGAATGATTTGTGTTGCAATTTTGCTCAGGTCAAGGGAATTTTTACACCATTTTGACTGTACTATATGTATTTTGTATGATTTGAGTATGAAAATATTTAAACAATTAAATCAATTGTTAGCACTAATAAAAGCTATCCTGATTAGTATTGTTACTATGGTTTCACATTTAATTTGTATTTCTTCAAAGTAGTATCACATATTTTGTTCCTTATAAATAATATTAACATTGCATTTAAAAAATATCCCATACAATTATAATAACATTTTTATACTAACAAAACCATTTTAAATATCAACGGTGAGTACATACTGTAATGATACAAAATTCGAATATACAAAGTAAACAGTAGTCACATC
>JAGFPH010013206.1:7885-18457 GCA_018207615.1 Philaenus spumarius
TGTTTAACAATGATATTGAAGTATATTAGCCAGGTGATCCACTAGGATTTGAAAGTCGGCATTTCTGAGAAATCGGAGGGTTGATAGTTCCGCAAAACATATTAGCGACATGGCTAGTACAGCCGTGGCCAACGGCACCAGTCTTAGCGCCTGTAAATCTCGGGTCCACGCTCGTGAGTACTACACAGTATAGTATAATGAAAATCCAAGCGATAGCTCAGTCATATTCAAAACTCGTTGATTTTCCCGAGGTTAATTGAATTTTTAGTTGAGCAAATTACTTCTAATAATTAATATTTCTAAGTATACAGATAACATTTGTGAAAAAACGTAATTTTATTATCATAATATAAGAAAGATTATTTATTTATTGTCATTTCTGTTAACAAAAACTTTACAATAAAATACTTAAATGTACATACATAAATTAACTGTGTTATTTCAGTTTTTTCAAATAACAAAAAAAAATCTACAAACCAAACCACAATAATAAAACCTACCTTTGATGATCTGTATACTTAAACATATATTTTATGGGGAGGGGGGCTTGTGTCCTTAAGACCACACGGTAGAAGTGTAGACTTTTTGAAGATATTACAATAATAAATTTTTGAAAAAAATAAACCAACTTCAAAAAAAAACAAAATCAACAAAATGCTGAAACTAAAAAGTAAAAAATAATTAGTATATTGAGCAAACGTAATTTATTCAAAGCCAATACAAAGAAATTTTTGAAGTCGGCGCCAAATTTATTATTAATTTATTTAAATAAATCAACTTTACAAGAAATTATAATGATTGGAGTTGTAAACATAACCCCAAAGTTAGTTATAATCTAGCTGGGTTTGTTTAAGTATTACCGATTATGAGTGAAATTAGCTTTTGTATGTTACTCACATACGCATACATGCATGTACGGACGTAAACTCACTTTTATATTAGTTGACACTTTTATATGCGTGACACAACTCTGAATTTATTTTATTCGTGTAAATGTAGGCCTAAATGAATTTATGACGTTTAGAGCATTTCTGTAATGTATTTATACCTAGTTGACTCAAATTTTCAACAAAAATATTTGCTAAGTCATACAAATTTGAATAAGTTGGCTTTTTAAGAAATATATTATTAATAGCTGATCCGACGAACATCCTGTCCAACAATAATTTTGGTTGTGATTGTTTTGTGAATTTGTGATAAGCTGTTGAAAAATTGTAAAAAAGAGAAAAAAACTTATTTCTGAGCGATCATTGTATCTTTTAACGATTGAAAAAATGGATATGAAATTTGAGGAGTAGTAGATTCAGAAGAACTAAAATAGTGTCAAGTTCTTGGTTAATTTGGCACCGACTTCAAAATTTGTTTGTATCGGCATTGAATAAATTACGTTTGCTCAATATACTAATTATTTTTTACTTTTTAGTTTCAGCATTTTGTTGATTTTGTTTTTTTGAAGTTGGTTTATTTTTTTAAAAATTTATTATTTTTTGATTTTTAGAGCGATGTGAAGATTAAAGAAAACCATTTTATTTCCTAAAAAGTGTTTATGAATTTGTATTTACTGTATAATGCCATTTAAGTAGTACGTTTTTTTAAAATTATTTTTTTATCATTTTATTAAATAAGTTATAAAAAACAGCTAAAAAGCTATAAAGACAGGTATAAAAATGTTTCACTTATCTGAACTAAGTCTTTTACGACATTTATAACATTTTTTACTTATATACATGAAGGATGCCGGGTATGACAGAAAAACAAGTTTCCCTTATTTACCTGACCAAAGACGGGTACAACAGCAATACAAAATTTGGTATGACAAAAATATAAACATCTGTTCCTTATTTACATGACCGAAGCCGGGTACGACAACTGTAATAAGTTCCCTTATTTAATTGACCGAAGTCGGGCACGACAGCTATAAAAAGTTTTATGTACTTATTTACCTGAACTAAGCCTGGTACGACAGCTAAAAAGAAAAGTGTTTCTTGTTTACCTGACCGAATCCTAGTAAGGCAGTTATAAAAAAGATTCACTTATTTACTTAAACTAAGTACAGTACGACAATCTACAAATTATTTAACTTATGTATGCCAAATATAACCATCTGTTCCTTATTTACACGACCGAAGCCGGGTACGACAGCTGTAATAAGTTTTCCTTATTTACCTGACTGAAGACGGGTACAGCAGCTATAAAAAAATTGGTATGACAAATATAAATATCTGTTCCTTTTTTACATGACCGAACTTGGGTACGACAGCTATAATAAGTTTTCCTTATTTACCTGACTGAAGCCGGGCACAACAGCTTTAAAAAGTTTTACTTATTTACCTGAACTAGCCTGGTACGACAGCTAAAAAAAAAAAATGCGTTCCTTCTTAACCTGACCGAATCCTGGTAGGACAGCTATAAAAAAGTTTCACTTATTTACCTGAACGAAGCCGGGTACGACAGCTGTAACAAGTTTTCCTTATTTACCTGACCGAAGTCGGGTACGACTGCTATAAAAAAGTTTTACTTATTTACCTGAACTAAGCTGGTACGACAGCTATAAACCAGTAATATATTAAACTAGAGAAAAATTGAATATATTGGTGTCGTGAGATATTTGTGACGAGATTTCATTTAGATATCCACGCAAAAAAAAATGTCAATGGGTCAACCAAAGTTTTAACTTCAAGAAGATTTATCGAAATCGGTTGATTAATTCCGGAAAATCGCTGGACAAACATAATAATTCGAACACTTAGCTGAACCGCTGACGTGAGTTGAGCAAATTTCCAAAATTAAGTTTATAGGCCCATGTTTTAGGGTTTCAATTAACAATTTCGGAAATAGGTCTACTCACGACGGTGCTGAATAGCTTCAAAATGGTTCGCACGCCATTCCGCATATTGGTTGTATCTTCAATACACAATGTATTGCGTGCTTCGCAAGCCATTCCGCATATTGGGAGTATCTTCAATACACAATGCATTGCATGCTTCGCAAGCCATTCCGCATATTGGGAGTGTCTTCAATGCACAAAGCATTGTGTGCTTCGCATGCCAACCCCATGGCAATATGCGGAATGTTTTTTGAGATATAAAACAAACAATATTTATGGTTTAGGGGTTGTTTCAACCCTTAAACCCGAAATATTTCAAAATTCTTTCTTAGTGCAAATCTAAGGCCTATGTGTATATGTGTAGCAAATTTGACGTTCCTAGGCCATATGGTTTTTGAGATATAAAACAAACAATATTTAAGGTTTCAGGGGTTGTTTCAACCCTTAAACACAAAATTTTTTAAATCCTTTTTTAGTGCGCCTCTAGCACCTATGAGTAATAAAATTTGCGTACCAAATTCCACGTTCCTAGGCCATATGGTTTTTGAGATAAAAAAAAACAATATGGTTTTAGGGGTTATTTCACTCCTTAAACGCGAAATATTTTAAAATCCTTTCTTAGTGCGCCTCTAGAGCCTATGAGCAATATGTGTACCAAATTTCACATTCCTAGGAGGTATGGTTTTCTATATACTGTGATGAGTGAGTCAGTCAGTGGTATTTCAGCTTTATATATAGATTGTAATGGAAAATTCAAATTTTCCGCCAAAATGATGTACTTTATTGACAAATACTAGCTAAGTTCTGGGCCGATTTTTAAAAAACTGGAGTGGGACCACCGGGGGATGATCCTCTTTCATTAAAATTTTGTTTTATCGAAATCGTTCCATTAGTTTCGGAGTAATCGCTGAACAAACATAAAAAAAGCACAAACAGGTCGAATTGAGAACCTCCTCCTTTTTTTGAAGTCGGTTAAAAACTTGCAATGATAAAATTGCATCGTGGAGTGTTGTTTAAGCAATTAACATATTGGCCTGATATAATTTTTTAATAAAGGTTTTTGTGGAAGTAACTTTAACCACACTAGGGGGCGGAAAAAATATTGGGCCTAGGGGCGCCAAAATGCTAAATCCGGCCCTGATTGGGTCACTGGAGTTTGAAAGAGAATTTCTACAAATACTTTAGCTGGGAATTATTGGAGTTTCAGTTGAAAACAAAAAATAATGACTTGGCAGAATACATACAGGCAAATAGTGTTGCAACTGTTAAAAGGAAAAAACCCATTCTGGCAAAAAAAAAACAAAAAATCTGTTATTATTTTTTTATAAAAAAATGGCAAACAATTTTGATAAAATTTGGCTTGTTTGTAGCCTCTAATGTTCCTTACCATATGCAAAAAACCGCATCTTTCTAAACATTCTCGTTAAGCTAATAATAATAATAATAACTGATTTTTAGGCCATAAAGGAAGTTGTTTTTCAAAATTTTTCAAAACCTTTTTTAGTGCATCTATACAGGCCTAATTGACGTGTTTGGTGCAAATTTGCTCGAAATCGATCAAATAGTTTTGTCTCTAGCTAATAATAATAATAATATTTATTAGTTAATCTCCTAGTTTAAAATCACCTCTCCTAACCCTCCTACACTAATGAAGTCACTGTGAATCTGTTAACAATTTAAATATGTTTGTGAGAAAATATGTCCCAGTTTCTGGTACCGTTTATTTACTTATTACACAGTCATAATTGTATTTGATCGACATATATTACTTCTTAAATCATTTTTATATTACTGTTCATAATACTGAATATAAGTTTGAAGACAAGGTGGTAACTATAACTTGTGGACATCCTTTTTAGTGCATCACAAGGAGGTAACGATAACGCCTTTGTCGATATGAAGTCGCGTCGCTGCGACAGCCACAGTAGTAGCCCAGCAACCTTCCATATAAAGCAACCCACTTCTTTAAAGCAAGTGGTGAAATAAATAATGATTACAAACCCCAAAGATATTCTAAACGTAAGATTGTTAATATTTTACCTAAAACAAAACTAACTGCATTCAAAATTTGTTTTCTATTTAGAGGGGCTAAATTGTTCAATATTTTACCAAAGGAGATCCAGTTGTGCAGTACATTTGTTAATTTTTCAAAATCAGTAAGAGAATGGCTGTTTAGGATAAATGATATTGAGTATCTTTTAAAATAAATGTGGCTGTTATATTGTTTGTATGGAAATTACGTGTTTTGTTTAAGATGATTGTAAATAGAATTATAAGTATGTCATAGGATTGATTAAGTTTAGATTAAGTTTAGCTTTATATATTAATATTGTTTTTAGCAAGGAGGCTTATTATTATTTGTATTTTTGTTATTATTGATTACACCCTTTAGAATTAAAATTAAAATTTGTATTTAAAAATCAAAATAATTACTTTTTAAGTACTAAGTGTAAAGGGCACCTCAGAAAGATTTTATTTCATTTTTTTCTTGATAACTCATTTTATTTTCTTCATTAACTCAAGTGATAAAAAAAAAATAATGGTAAATCCTAAGCAGGCTTATCCTAAGGATTACCTAATTTTCCATGTGTTAAGTTATGTAAAAGAATTATAATTAGTTTGTTGTTTTGTTTTTTGTTTGCTGTAAATACAATGTTATAAAGTTATGTATGTATGTTACACATGGAAAATAAAAATATCTATCTATCTATCTATATGTCCTGTACTGCCAACTTTAAGTCCGGACGCACAGTAGTTCGGGCTGATTGATAATTTCCGTAAAATAAGTATGTCGAACACCCATAGCTGAAATTATTATTTTTTGATTAATTTGTTTGGGTGGTTAATACCTGCGAGCACAGAATACTATAGAGATGGCATTCCGTAAATAGCAGTAAGCAGGGTTGAAGCCATGTCAGCCATCTTTGATGTGTATAGAAACGTTGTTGGGCCCATAAGTTGTTGGGCCCATAAACGGTGCTCGGCTTGGTAACACCGTCATTTGAACCCCTTAGGATGGGACAAAAATTACCAAATTTTATACATAGGTAGGTGGATATTGAAGGAAGGCAACAGTGTTCGTAGAAAGAGTAATACCTATTGTGTTTTAGTTAAAATGATAATTAAAACTAATCCTTTTACATTAAATTAAATTTTTGACATGAAAAAGTTAGTATGCGAGAACTTGTTTTATTTTTGAGGTAGAAACAAACTTCCAGCGAAAAAGTTGTAGCTAATTAGATGATCTTAAATTTTCATTCCCAACAATTTTCGATGGAACTTATAGTTTGCTCAATAATCCAAAGTAAATAACCGCTATGTTTAGTTGTACGCGCCCGCCGTCGCGGACCACGGCTCCACGCTGTTCTACCACGAAAGTTAGCTCCAATACTCTGCCTCGTCTGATTCGTTTTACTCTTTACATGCTGAGGAAGTTGAAACTATATAAGTAGGAACACGTGGCAGTTCACAAACAAAATTAGACACCTAATCATATGTTTTAATGCAAACACAGCAAGATATACAATTTTCTTATTCGCCATAAGAATAACATTGGACAACGTACTGTGTTTAGTACTTTCGTAACCAACAGACGTAGAGAAATTATAAAAACACCAAATTGTTCGTCTTTTTAAACCAAATTCAATGACGAAAAGTAAAGTTTGATTTACTAAAATATTATATGTAAAAAAACCGCTCGGCACTAGGATGACTCATGCTCTGCGGCCGCCATGTTGGATGTGTTTTGCGCTTTTGGGTTTCTTCAACTCACTGCTACTGAGTGGCCTCTCTATTGTATTCTGTGCTCGCTGGTTGACACCCTGATGAGTTTACACTGTTTGAACTTATAGAACCCACCTCATAGTTGCTACGCAGTGAATATACGTAAAACAGTATAAAAAATTATAGAAAATCTTGACGGACTGATCCTAAACCGTAACAACTGATTCGTGAGAGTTAAGGTGTAGAGATATCCTTTATAGTTATATCCTGACTAATGTAAACAGCCTCAAGTAATAGTTTTAACAGGCCATTAAAATGTTTTATTTCTTTATTTATGTTTGATTACAGGATAAAGTAACAGATGAGAAGACATCAGTTTTGAAGAAACTAGAAGAAGTTCCAAAATGCCCGACTTGCTTGGGCCAGCTAAGCCCACTTCTCTGGCACTGTGTGAACGAACATTGTACAGGCATTTCGTGCGAGGGTAACCTTACGACAGTTCCAACGTGTCGAGGGGACGCTCTGCAAGAGGAGAGAAGTATAATACTGGAAGATATCAACTGTTTGCCAAGACCGTGTAAGTTTGACGGTTGCGATATTTTCAAACTGGAGCCAAATTTGAAACTCCACGAACGTGTGTGTCCCTTTAGAAAGGTGTCTTGCCGTTACAAGGACTGCAGTTGGGAAGGCAAAGCGAATAGTTTGCTTGACCATATTGTAAAGTACCATATATTCCATAACACGTTTAAAGAAGAAGCAAATTGCCAATTATCTAATTTTAAACCCGATGTTGAGAGATTTACTGTAGGTCATGCCATCGCATATGGTTGTATAATTTGGTTTTATGGTAAATCAGATTTAACAAAAGAAACATTAAAGATGTGTTTTGTTTGCGTCCCAACAGAAAGTGGTGTTGTGAATAACTTTTATTCAACTGTGAACTTTATTTCTACAGAAAACCCTGACATGGACATCCAATACCCTCTGAAAGTGCATAACGAGGATGCAGACATTGACAGTGTTTTTTCTTCCGACACGTGTTTTGCAATTCCACTTTCAGAGACGAAGCATTTTATTGACGAAAAAGGTAGCTTACGCTGGAGCTACAAAATATTCCGTGACAGTTAATTTGAAATTGCTTCTTTAACTTAATTTCAGTTAGTCTTCAAAGTGAAGTGAAAAGTTAAACAAAGCATGGAAATCAGAAGTTAGAACAAACAAAATGTAAAGCAACTTATGGCGGACAATACAAAGCTGTGATTTGTTATAAGGGGTGGTTTTTTTACTCCAATTGTCAATTCAAGAAATACATTTTTTATAAATCACACTTGTTATGTTTCTTACAAAAAAAAAAAAAAAATAATAAACCAACGTATGTCGAACAATAAATACTTGATTTTTTATAAAAGTAGTCGGTGTTGTTTTCTACTCCAAATATCAATTCAAAAATCACATTTAAAAGATTACAATTGTTATGTTTCTTATAAATAATCTAAATAAATTTCTTTGTTTTTCTTTGTTTCTGGTTTGTGCAAAATAAGATACTGTAATTATTTAATAATTGTCTAATGCATTATTGTTCATATTATTAAACGAACGTAATCAAATGAGTGATCCATAGTTGCAATAGATAACTTTACAAATAAATACATAAATAATTGGTGAACTACGTTCATAAATACGTTAAGTGTCACGTATATAAATATTTTTGCGTTGAAGTGTCTTTTATAATACCGGGGGACTTTTATAAGTCTGGAAACAGTTGAATATTTCGTATATAAGGAAAATTTGAAGGCAGATATGATTGAGGAACCTACTCTATGAAAAATACTATTTTATTAATATTTAAAAAAAAGTTATCCGCCATTTTAAATGTAACTTTCACCTTTGGTTTTCTCTTGAAATTCTACATCGAAATTATAATTAAATCGTTTTTTCCAATTTTGCCCCATTTTGCTGTACTACTTTTTTTTTTACTAATTATTCTTTTTCGATTTAGAATTAAATAAGCTTTCAAACGATATGTCACACAACGATATTTGGGAGTATTTCAAATTTTTGAGTTGAAGCCATTTTGATTTTTTCAAAAATTTATTTCGAGTGTTTCAACCAAATGTCGTTGTGTGGCTTAATGTCGATTTTTAATCGGTTAAAGGTATGGATGTGCAAATTTCACTGTTGGTTTTCTTTTTACATTCTGCATAGAAATGATGTATCACATGAGCATCTTCTCATTTAAAAAAAACAAAGTTGCATTCAAAATGGCGGATAAATTTTTAAAAACTTTAATAAAATAGTATTTTTACATAGAGTAGGATCCTCAATCACATCTACCTTCAAATTGTCTTTATATACGAAATATTAAACCGTTTCAAGACTTTACGAACGCCCGGTATATGAACATATCCTTTTGTCGTCTTTCGTGATAACAGTAAACAACAGGTAACAACTTTGATGGGAATTGTTTTAGATAATTTCAGTTGAATCATTAACATTAAGAGTGATTTGTGTTATCTGGTATTTGTATGGATTTAGCAGTTCCATGATGCAGACGAAGTTTGCTAAACTTATAAAATTCCTTGTTAAGCATCAAATAGATAAACTGTTTATTCTTAATTTTCCGAGTTTACACTATGTTGAGTTTATTGTTTTGGACATTTAATAAATTTGGTATCCATTTTTCATTTACATTTTGTTTCATCAAAGTAGCAAATAATGCATTCTGTATTGTTCCTTTTGTATTAAAGGTAGTTATGTATTGTATATTATGTGTTTTAAGTTTTTTTTTCCCCGTAGGGGAAAGTGGGGTAAGACTGGGGTAGCTAACACTTGACACTGAAGCTAACATTTTCATCATGTAAAATCCAACTTTACTATAAATACCCACAAACTATATGGCTGCAATAATATTTTAATTAAAATTGTTAATTTACAATAATAAATGTGTTATAAGTTATAATTGATTTTGTGAAAAAAAAGGTGTCCATGTTAATACTATGGGAAAATTAAAAATAAAATACTTGTCTGTAAACTACAAAAAAAAAATGTATTTACTTATTTATATGCAACATTGAAGAGCAAAATACAAGTGAACAGTCAGCACCACTGCCACTCCTCCGTGACAAACAACACACTGGATCCATCCCTCATCGTCTTTGGAGTTGGGGTATAAATCGTTGCAGTGTAAGCAGGTGGCATCACATGTGGTTTCTAAATCCGATTCATCAGAACCATCTTCATATTTGATTCCAGTCTTAGGCTTGTATTTACTTTTTTTTCTGAATCGTTTCCTTTTTTTTCTCAATGAATTTATTTTTACTTTCTCTCCCCCTATACCATAGTATATGGAGAAAGTATTGTATTCGTCAAAATTTTCGAGTTTGAGTTTTTGGTGGAAATATCCGCTTTGGGTCCCCCTGAACCTAAAAAAGTGGTTTTCGGAGTGATGTCTGTGTGTGTGGATGTTATCAGACCTAGAGCCTAAACCAGTCGGCCGATTTTGATGAAATTCGGTATGGAGGTTCTAATCCACGGAATCTCCAGGCGGTTTTTTAATTTTTGTGAATTTTTGATTTTTAAGGGTTATGTTCCCATAAAAACCCTTAACATAACAGAAAAATCAACTTTCTCAAAAACGGCTCTAACGATTTTGATTAAAATTTTACAGTTTATTAGGGACCTAAAGTACTATAAACTATAAGATTTTAATCAAAATCGTTTCAGCCGTTTTTGAGAAAAGTTGGTTTTTCCGTTATTTTATGGGAAAATAAAAAAATAAAAAAAATTGGTATTTTGAATTGACATTTATGATTCTTTCATACACTTTTTTCTTCGTGAAATAATATTTTGTTATTATGTTCCTATAATGAGGGAGAAAGTATGTGTCAGTTTCCTGATAGCGTTTATTTGTTTTGTTTTTTAATCTTTTCTACAAAACGTTTTCTCTTTCTTGAAAATGTTTGCTCTTCTGAATTTTTTTCTCTTCTATTAGGCTAAACCTCCTAGTTAATGTTTATATGGTG
>JAGFPH010013207.1:1377-27261 GCA_018207615.1 Philaenus spumarius
ATCAATTGTCTGCTCTTTACCATTAAGGAAAGTATAGCAAATAATATGAATTGTTTAGTTGTTGTTAAATCATGTTTAGCCTTAGCAGCATGCGATAAAATGCAAATCTAGTTTACTTTTCCTAAGTAGCTTGTACGAAATAAATGTATTAATTTCTGCTCTCTACCATTAAGGAAAGTATAGCAAACATGCAGGTACCCGTGGCTTCGCACACGGTCCAAAGATTCGCCGCATAGTAATAAATGTTTATTGTTTTAGGGGTTGTTATGACATTTTCACCCCTTAGCTGCACGCTATAAAATGCAAATATGATTTACATAGCATATGTGTATTATAAGAAATAAATGTACAAATATCAAGCTCTCTAGCTTAATGGGAAGTATAATAACAATTTGTATTGTTTTAGGAGTTGTTACATTTTCACCCTTTATCAGTACACTAAAAAATACAAATATGGTTTACTTTTTACATATATCTTGTAAGAAATAATTGTACAAATTTCCAGCTCTCTAGTCTTAATGGAAGTATAATAATAAATATTTATTGTTTTAGGGGTTGTTTCAACCCTTAATTCTAAATTAATTCCCTGCCAATGTTTCATTCTAGGTCATTATCTATATGTTTGCCAAATTTCATTCAAATCCATCCAGTAGTCTTTACGTGATTAATATTTATTGTTTTAGTGGTTGTTTCTACCCTTAAATGTAAATGAATTCTAGCCCATGTCTCATTCCAGGTCATGATCTATATCTGTGCCAAATTTCATTCAAATCCATCCAGTTAGTTTTTACGTGATTAATATTTATTGTTTTAGGGGTTGATTCAACCCTTGAATTAAAATGAATTATAGCCTATGTTTCATTCCAGGTCATGATCTATATGTGTTTCAAATTTCATTCAAATCAATCCAGTAGTTTTTACGTTATTGAGTAACACACACACACACACACACAGACAGACATCATTAGATTTTTATATAATAGTATAGATACCATGTATTGTTTTAGGGGTTGTTAAATCATTTTTAGCCTTAGCAGCATGAGATAAAATGCAAATCTAGTTTACTTTTTCTAATTAGCTTGTACGAAATAAATGTATACAATTTCTGCTCTATACCATTAAGGAAAGTATAGCAAATAATATGTATTGTTTTAGGGGTTACTATAACATTTTTAGTCTTAGCAGCATGCGACAAAATGCAAATCTAGTTGACTTATTCTAAGTGCTTGTACGAAATAAAATTATTACATTATATAAAATTATTTATAAAATTTCTGCTCTCTACCATTGGAAAGTGTAGCAAATAATATTTATTGTTTTAAGGGTAGTTTAAACCCTAAATATCAATGTTTATCAATATTTATTTCTCTACGTAGTTATAAAGGTTCTCTGAAAATTTTAAGTCTCTTGCAATTATAGTTTGGGTTGTAGGCCTACGTCGATTATGAATTGGACAGTCAGGGCTTTTTTTATAAACAGACTGTCTGTTTACTATATATCTTGTAAACAGTGCTCAATGTTTAGACAATGTTGGGACACAGCTAAGCCGTGAAGTTACTGTACTGAATGCGTGCGCACGATCCATGTAGATAGGGATAATTCCCTTCCATTCCCTTGTACCCGAGTGAGTTGGCAAGACTACATATACAGATATGTGAATTCACGTTAGTAGGACTCTAAAACTGTTCGTTTAACGGATGTCCTTTAAAAGTGATCTCGCATGATTATATATATATATATATATATATATATATAACTGAACAGTTGTTTTAGAGGTTGGTTTGTAGTTTTCAAGGGGAATGTCCTCCTTTGAATTTGGTATGTAGTTAAGTCCCTTATTTATAATAATATCATCTCCGGCTCTGTGTCCAGCTAATAGATGGACGCAGGGGAAGTCTTCATTCATGAAAAAATGGAAGTTCAGTAGCTCAGAACAACATAACCCAATATCAACAAGGACTCGAGGATTAAAATAGACATTCACGATATAAAGAAATTGATGGATTGGTTTGAGCAGCACCCACCTTTCCCAGAAACTCCAATCCATCAGTACAGAGCTTATTGGAGATAATAGATTGTTGGCTCTGTACTCCTTCCAATGTACACTTCCTGAAGCCAGGAAAGGGAAGTACATGCAATACCTTCTACAACCCGTCAAGTGTGATCGAATCATTCACAGCTGCCCGTATTCTTTTTTTACACGCCACGAGCGTTTATGATACGACATCAGCTCTATATAAAAGGGGCAAAATAAAGTGTGTGAATAAGAACCCAGACCTTGGACCGCCTATCAACATATTTTAAGACCCTCAGGATGATCTAGACGCGGTTGTGAGTGGAGGAGAAAAATGTCTCCTTGCTCTCTATAGCTCCGGCAAACAAATGAGCTCCTTAAACAAATTGCAGCACAAACTATGCAATCTATACATGACATCTGCGTTCAAGGTAACATCAACATCGCCATTCTCGCCTCAGTAGATGCTGCAGCACAACAGCTCTCACTGAGGTCTACCTGCAAGTTTAGGCGTGGCTCAGATTTGTAAAAGATCCTACACAGTTCGGGTGGATGAAGAACAGATATGGTCTTGAGCACATCACCAACCTCAAACCACCTGCAATTGACACACTGCTGCAGTTCATTACAAGCAAATTCAAGATAGACTAGAAAGGACCATTGTGGATGTAAGAAAGCTGGCCTATATTGCTTCCGGATTTTCCAAAACTGTGAAAGAAATTGCTGCAATATGGGAAAATATTATATAACCAGGGTTCGACGAAGTGGACGACACACCTCAAACCAAACACATTTCGAAAGAACAAGGTAATTTTCATTGCTGCATACATTTGAAATCTGTACATCTCTATAGTACCGTACCTATTAATTAAATTACATTCTCATGGAGCTTCCCTAAGACTATCGTCTTTCCTTTCATTTTTTAGATTAAGAGCCTACCCCTGGGCCTACAGCAAAAGCAGTGGTAGCAGATGAAAGAGGTATACAGAATTAAATTCACACTCATAACATAACTCATGAATTCGCATTCATACTAAAAAAATGGAATTAATTCTATAGTATCATTGCTAATACAGGGTACCCACCCAACCGTAAAAACCGTGAATACGCCGTGAATTTCGTGACCCGTGAAAATTCCGTGAATTTCGATATCAAACCTTAAAAAAGTATACATTTTTAAATTACCATATAAAAAAATTATCACAAGAAAATATAAGAAATTTTGAGTCACGTTAATGTGTTTTTAACTACTGTAAAACCTCTTATATCCGGATCAATGTGGCGCCGGGCGATCCGGATATCAAAAAATCCGGATTTGAGAGAGGTTTTTTTTTAATATGGGTAAATTGGTTGAAATTAGGGATGGGTCGATTCTCGATACCGATTTTCGATACCACTGATACTTTAGCTTTGGTATCGGTATCAAGAATCGATAGCCGAAACTCGATACCGATTACCGATACCAAGAAATACTCAGTTGTCAAAACTGCCCGTTCTCGTATAGACTCCGTGAATGTAATCTCCGATATTTGCAATCGCATTCTCTGTATTTTAACTCAATTCAGCATTTAACAATAAATATCAGTACAGCCATTCCACATAAAATGAGCCTAAGTGTTAAAAAATAAAAGTGAAATAATATAGTTCATTTTAACATAAAGTACTAATAAAATATGTAAATTATTAGAATCCAAGCAAAATAAATACATTTGTTCACTTTTAATGCTTTTTTCAGACCTTGAAAAGTCATATACATGTTTCTTGACTTGGGGGGACATTTTTATCCTGATGTTGGTACTCCTGGTAAACAGCTGTTTTTCCTCCATGTGGCATATTGTTACTTCCTGTTGGTCACATAACCTCTAAATTAACTGAAGCACCATGTGGTTTTAGTTTTGTTTCAGAACTGTACTTATGAAATATTAAGAAGTTGAGTGATATTTGGTGTCCTGTACGGAACCAAAAAAGTGTTAAAGTTTCTTTTTATAGTTAATCATAGAAGACAGAATACTGAAAATCTACAAGAGTTAGGTATGTATCAATATTTTTAACCTCCTCTATGTAGTTATTCTCTATATTGTGTATTTGTAAAGAAAACGAGGTTCCGTATGGGACAGATCCGTACGGGACATTTCTGTGTTGGACCTCAATATCGTCCCTAGAATGGCAAAAGGGCCGATGTAACTAAATTTTTGGAAATTGGGTTTTTAGTGTAGTATATTTCTGGTACACATTTTACACATACTGGCAAAAGGGCTGGTGTCTAAATCAAACAACAAGCTGTACAATTAAAATAATAGTTTTGGGGCTGACGTGAAAATCATGTCCTGGCAGAAGGGCTGATGACCATAGCATAGCAGATGAAATAGACAGTTACCAGTTAGTATAATAGCTTTTATGCTTTAATAAGTTTAATATAGCAAGGTTTTCTACACTGTTTCTTCAGTAACTGCTGTTTGAAATTAATTAAACAGTTGTGGCATTAGAGAAAAGAAGAAAAATAATTGCATTGGAGTTTTTGAGGTTATGCTTTATTGAAAGAGTTAGTTCTATTATTACTAACCGAACAACATTATCATTTAGGAACAACATGGATTCGAATAAAAAGAAGAAACAAAAGTAAGTTAATATTTATTTATCTGATTAATTATTGCTAACTTGCTGTATTAAATAAATATTGTAATTAAGCCCTTCAGTTACTGGAGAACAATAATTTTTGTGTAGCCTAGTCTAGGCCTAACAGTACATGATCCTTGTTGAAGGGTAATATTCGTGTATTATTTATGTTTAACAAAATAAATATCGTATTGTTTATGTATTAACAAATTAAAAAAAGCAGACAATATTTTTTGTGAGTAGACCTAAGGTGTAGGCTATGGTCATTGTTTGCATACTCTACTATGGAAACATGTATTTTAAATCTTTCTACTGACCTTTAATAAAATTTAGGCGTAACTTTACTATTCGACCCTAGCCTAATATTTTTGCTGACAGCGACATTGTTTTACATTCTACTGTTAAATGTATAATACAGGTAAACATACTGTGACTAAATACTATAGGTTAGATCCTTTTTTTTATTATTATTATTCTTGCATTTCTGTTGCCGTAGGTTAGCCTAGGGTCAAACAGTAAAGTTGCGCCCAAATTTACATTAGGCCTAGCTTCTTTTGAATACTGTGAAATATACTAGCCCAAATTTTTAGATTAACATTGTTTAATTTGGAATAAATATTTATAAAAAGGAATCAGTCTGAGTTTTTATTTTAATTGCCTACTAGGATATTTTCTAAATTGAAAAATAAAGTAACTGTGAAGCAAATTTTGAGTTGTTTTTTAGAAAGAGCCCTACATGATGAAACTAAGTTGTACAACTTATATCCAGGAAATTTACCTAGTACAAATTATCTTCATCATGTAGACATGTCTTTAGGGTAGAGAGATATGTTGTAAACTTAATAAATAAATCAAGCTAATTGATAGTTGTATTTTTCTAATATTTTAAAAGTTAATCAGTTCTGGTTTTGGTTATTTTTAGGCTGATGAGCAGAGGAGAAGCAATGGTACAAGCAGCCTTAGACAAGTTACAAGAACCAACCAGAGGAACATCTTTAACTGCCGCTTATGAAAACAGTAGGCCTACATTGAAATCAGAAATTGTAAAAATATCTAATAAACAACTTGTAAGTCCGATCACTCAAATAAACAATACTATTCAGTTATTAAACAGTTCGAAAAGCAGACAGCTTATCACAGAGCCAAATTTAGTCACGGTGTCATCAAACAAATGTAACGTTAAAGCTGCTATGGAGAGTGCATCGTGTGAAAGTAATTTGCGGCTAAGTCCAACTATTGACATTGACGCTAATGTAACGTGTGATGAATTACAACAATTATTTCCAATATTTGATGTAAGTAACCATGAAATTATTATTTCAGAAAATTCAGAAAACAACATAAATAATCATTGCACTCACTTAAATCATAGTGATGGTATTGCAAGTAATTTCCTTCCAAATATCTCTGAAAATCAGACACTGTTTCATGAAGGTAAACTAGTAGTAATACATACTGATGATAGTATTTGCTCTGATAGAAATGTTGATTTTTCTGTTACTAATATGCAGGACGAATTTGTATCAACCTCTTCTAATGGTTTTTATGGTGAAAATGTGCCAAGTGGCCTTTGTAAAGATACTGCGTAAATTCAGACGGAGAGCGGTCTCAGCTCAGGTGACATCGATGCAATTGATATTGATACTGTCGAAAATCAACAGAGAGATGCACTAATAAACAACACTGGTTTTGATAGTTCTGATGAATCTGATATATCTACAGAGGAACCTATTAATTGTGTTGGATCTGAAGGGAGAAAAAAGGATCTTGAGATTAAAGGTAAAAAGTTTAGACAGCAAAATAAGCAACTTCGATCTTTAGGAGAAGAATACACAAACCGCAAAGGTATGACAAAACCACCAAAAGCTGTTATTCCTAATCCATGTATTAATGGTAACTGCCCAAAAGATAGTGTATGCAAGGCTGTAAATGAAGACGACAGATTAAGCATTTACGAATCTTTTAGAATTCTCAGCAATAATCAAAAACGAGATTTTATTCTCTCGCACATGCAAATCAGTCAAGTGCGGAGACGTAGAGTAACTACAAGTTCAGAAGCTAAGCAGTTAACACGTCAGTTTTTTTTACCTTTGGAAAGAGAAAAGAAGAGGGGTTGTAAGAAATTTTTCATCGCTACTTTGAGGATTAGTGAAAAGTTTATTAGGTATACTGAACAAAATATGACAGGAATAGGAACATCCAAAGCTGATATGAGAGGCAAACATCCGCCTAAAAATAAGACCCCTGATATTCTCAAATTATCTGTAGAAAAATTCATTGAGAAGCTACCGGCAGTCTCCTCCCACTATTGTCTAGCCAAGTCAACGAGAAAGTATCTCCCAAGTGCAATGAAGAATATTTCATTTGTATATAGACTATATGTCAAAGAGTGTCAAACAAAAGGTAAGCCACAAGTATCTTTGAAAGTCTTCAAGAATATTTTTAATGCATCTTTTAACATAGCATTTCATAAACCAAGGAAGGATAAATGTTTGCAATATGCAAAATATGAGAACTCTGAAAAAACTGAAGAACTCCAAGAAGAAATGAAAAAGCATTTAGAAGACAAGGATGCAACAGCAGAATTTTTTCCGAAGATCAGAGGCTGTCAAAAGAGACTGAAGGAAACTTGTGTGTATCTTTTGATCTTCAAAAAGTACTGAACACACCCTACATTCCTAAGAACATGCTTTTGTATTATTCACATAAATACAGTGTATATAATTTGACAACCTATGAAAGTGGAACACAACAAGTATACTGTTATGTGTGGGGAGAATCTGATGGTATTCGTGGTGCAAATGAGATTTGTTCTATTCTAATGATATACCTAAAAGAGATTGATAACCGAGGCAGTGTTAAAAATTTGAAATTGTATTGTGATTCTTGCCCTGGTCAGAACAAAAACCAACTAGTACTTTTTGCTCTGAAGATGTTTCTACGGGAATCTCAAAATATTCAAAGCATTCAAATTACATACTTGATACCAGGGCAGACTTATATGCCTGTTGATTCGGTGCACTCAACCATAGATAATGCGTGCAAAAATAAAACCATATGGGCACCCAGTGAATGGCCTACAGTCATGACAAATGCCAGACATAAGCCGTTTTGCTACAAAATTAATGTTTTAAGTTACAAAGACTTCAAAAATTGGAAAATATTTACAGGCAAACAAAAAATTGAAAGTTTGTCTGATCAACTTTTGGCAATTAGCAAGTTGAGAAGCATATCATTTGAAAAGGGTTCAGATGTGATCTCAGTCAGATGTTCATTTGTTCAGGGAGTAAGAAGGGAAAAAATACAGGCCACAATGACTCGCAAATCTGCAAGGGGTAGACTAACACCCTTATCAAATTTAAAAGATCTTTATACTGGACGACTTCCTATTTCTTCAGCAAAATATAGGGATCTGAGCAACTTATGTGCCTCTTCTGTGACACCAAATAGATACCATGACCAGTATCTCCTGCTTCCGACAAGACCGTCTGTCCCAGACACCCTTACAGAAACTGATAGTGAAGATGACATTGTTTGGGATTAAAATAATTTGATGTGTGGGACTACACTTCTTGTGTGTTAAGAACATCTTTTTTGCTGTTTCGTTCAAGCGATTTTAATTAAATGCATTGCAACATTTTTCTGAGCATTTAGGTGTATTTCAGTTTAGTTTGAATTATATTATTATTGTTATTTTTAACTATAAGTGGTACTGTATACCAATAAAACACCTAAGTACAGTTTATGATCTGGCATTATAATAATTATTATGGTTAAATTGAACAACCTGGCAAAAGGGCAGATGTATTATACATGGCCTGTCAAAAGGGCCAAAGTGCAATATCAAACATGGTGGTATGCCTGGCAAATGGGCCATCGTATCACATCTTAGTTTTAAATTGTTATAAATTAATTAAATTGTTGGAAACAAGAATTACACAATAATAAATTAAAAGTATAAACTTGGCAGATGAGAAAAAATAAAACAGATTTCAAGTAGCATCGAAACAGAATTTTTTAAACGTTTTTTATCGTTACTAAAAAATTTGTTTTTTTCACTTTGGCCCTTTTGCCATTCGAGGGATGATATGCATAATTAAAAGTGGAAAAGCATAGAGATACCTTATATGTGGAATATTGAGTTTTTTAAGAATTAAAGTAAAGGAGGTTTTTGAGGAAGAGTGTCGATTTGTAAGTTGAAGCTAAGGTAATTTGAATAATGAGTATTTTTTTTTATAGTGGAGGTTGAGTAATGAGAAGTATTTTTTGTAGTTGAAGTTGAATAGTAAGAGAGGAGCATTAAAAATAATTAAGAGTAATAAAGTGTAGGTGAGTAATAATCCACATATAACGTTTTTTATTAGTTTGAACATTTTTTTAAATTTTTTATTTCAAGTTTTTCGATGACCACATTTTTTTTAATAGTTATAATTACATCATATTTTATTTTTATAACGCTTTCCATTATATACCTAGGCTATTTGATTCTAGAAACTATTTACGTTACCATTGATTACAACACCCATCTTTATTAATTATACAATACTAATGAATCCAACTTCAATCTGTTTCTTTACTAACCCATCGACCTACATTCCATGTCACTAGGTTACAGTATGTTTTTAGCCTAGTTTTTATTTTAACCAAATCAATTTATATTTACTTCCAAAGGATAGTTCATTTGACTGAATTAGTAGTTACATATGAGTGGTATCATGGTATAGAAATGAAAATAAGAGCATCGCATGCGAACAACTTAAAATTTTACTCACACATATTAGCAAAAATCATTTACATTAAAATCAAATATGTATATACAGCATAGGCATTATTAAAATATTAAAAATAAGCTTAATTTTGACGCAATTTTCCAATTATTAAAATTATAGGCAGATAAAAAAGTTGCATTAACTACCCCGACCCTAGCTTGCATAGAATTTAAAAAGTTTAAAAATGTTCCAAATCTTTCAAAAAATGTTTATACTATTATTTCTATATACTTGCATGATGAGTTTGCCACCGTACAGATTGCACCATTTTATGAATTTTAACCATAAAACATTCTTGAGTTATTGTCACATGTGCACTTTTGAATACTTAAATTTTTATTAAAATTCCTTGAATCACAACACTTTCCTATTATACATTCCAATCTCCATTATAAACTTTCAACAAAAAACATTTCTACTCGTGGATTACATAGAAATACACCTACGTATATCTATTAAATTTTAACTTCTTCCTATCTCAATCAAATAACACCAGCCATCTTGTCTCTCTTGTAGAAGCAGGAAGTCTCCTGCCTTCTCTAACTTGTTACTTCCGATATTGCAGCCATGTTGCCAACTTGCTTGCACTGTTATCAAATTGTCTTTTTTTTTTGTTAACACAAACTTTGATGTTATATATGTTACGTATTTAATATATTTTGGAATGGAAAACTGATTACTGTTTCTTTTCTTTTGTTTTGTTGCTATTGTCACTTTTTTGTATTATTTATACCACTCAAACTGTTTATATATTGTTTTACTGTATGAAATCACTATCACTGTTTTTATATATATATGATTCACCATGTTATATAAAATTTATATCTGCCTTTACAATTTTGTTTTTTAAATTTATTTCTGCCTTTTGATTATTAGATAACATTTATTATTTTACTTTGTTTAATTTATTTATTTCCTTTTTGCGTGTTTTTATTTATATATGAAAATTATAGTGTCTTACAATCTTATATGCATATATGATGCTTACTGTATTTATTTACTTTAACCAAGTCATTTTCTCTTCTGCATTGGCCATGTGTGTTACAATGTTATTAGAACTCTTTAAATAGGTTAGTACAAAATGGATAGCTCTTCCGATAAAGAAAATAATACAAGTTTAAATAAAAAAAGAAATGTTTTTGAATTACTGAAATCAAATAAAATTCTATTAAGTAAATCCCAATTGCCGAAAATTAATGAGAGCAAATAAAAGGCAATTTAAAAAATGCATTTGGAATACATGATGCAATTTGATAAAAGTATAATAACCATAAAACTACGGAAAAAAAATCAAAATTAAAAAAATTAAATTAAGAAAAAAAGTGATATAAATGAGATGGGAAATAACAAGATCATTTTTAAAAAATGGGAAAATGATGTACTAGAGTTGATGGTCTGCTGACGCAAATAAAAATCCAGTTTTTAGCAAAGTCCCAGGTGAGTTAACCCAAAAAATGTGTTACGCTAGTCTTGAAAATGACTTCCAAATAGAAAATTAGTTGTCCAACATTAACTTAGAACAGGCCTAGCCTACTATTTATAAACCATCAGCGGGGTTTAATCAACAAACTTGAAAAGGGATACAAGTTGATTAAGGTTCACGAAATTTATAAATACACTACAATACAGTATGACGGAACAAATGGAGACCTGTTTGGGAAATATATTAACAAATTCCTGAAAATAAAGCAAGAAGCATCGGGCTGGCCAGTATGGTGCAACACAGAAGAGGATAAAAATAGTTACATAACTAACTTTTAAGGTCGAGAAGGCATCTTGTTGGAGAAAAATAAAGTAAAGAAAACTCCCGGACTTGGCAACGTGAGAATTAAGAACAAACTACTTTTGTTGATTCCCGAGATACATTGATTTCTCCTTTAACCTACCCAGGAATTACAACTTCCGATATTCTTCCTATAAATGACGAAATAATTTTATTTCGTACCGCCCGAACGGCCAAGCGTGCACGTCTTATCGAGTGTTTCCGCGACATACTGAGTAACATTTTACAATTAACGACCTCCATATGGAGTGAAACTTATTTATTGTGTTTAGTTTGTGTTTTTGAGTGATGTTTTTAGTGTTTTAGTGTCAATTCCTGATGATTGTCGAATGACCGAAATTGCAATTGAATGATAAGGTAAGATTAACCTTATAAAAGTTGGATTAGTTGACGTATTATAAAAGTTAGCCGAAATAATGATCGTAAATTGGAAATATAAAAGATGACTTTGTTGTCTCTTCGTCAAGAGCCAGTGTTTTAATTTCAACCTAAGTTACAGCTATTGCCAGACTGAAACTCTATACTTACTTGGAAATTCATGGGGAGAGAACCATTTACATGGACACAGACTCTGTTATTTTCACACAATTGCGAGGGGAAACGGAATTACCAACAGGTAATTAATTACCTATGGGATTTGACCGACGAAATAGCTGTGTACGGTCCTGGATCATATATAGAAACATTCGTCAGAGATGGTCCAAAAAATTATAACTACAGACTAAGAGTGCAAGGGGAAAATTATTTTTAAAAACAATATGCAAGGTAAAAGGAATCTCATTAAATTACAATAATTTTAAATTAATAATCTTCGATACTATTAAAGCCATGATAGTTGAAAATACCCCTAATGAAATTGTTGTAACAGACCCTCACAAAATATGTTGAGTTAAACACTGTAATGTTTTAAGCCGCCTGGAAAATAAAAAATATAGAACTGTATGCACTAAAAGACGAAAAATAGAAAATTTGTAAACTGTCCATTTTGGGTTTAAAAGAGCTAGGTTACAGTAAAATTTTCTTAATTACAGCGCGGGAGAAGTGAGTGTATTACAAAATGAGATTTCATCGCCATATTATACGAATGTATTATTTAAGTTATACTCTATCCAGATTGTTAGAGGTCTTGTGAATTCCATACACCGTTGTGTATTTCCAACGTGAACCAGAACAACAAACCTGATATAATATAGCTTTAGAAATAAGTACCTCTATTTAATAATACACAAGAATCCGAAACGTAAGTAAGTCGCAAAATAACAATCTAAATAATTTATTTCAACATTAAAATTCTAATTTAAAATATCTGGAAATTTCTAACTAAAATATTCTAACCACAGTATCTATTGCTCTTCAATCTTCTTTAAACTACTTTTGAAACGACCGTAATAATAATATACTTCACATTTATTTTCAAACTTCTTTGAATTGTTTGTTCTAAAAGTAGTATTTTATCTATATGATCGAATGTGTTTGAGCTCTTATGAAACAAGGCGAAACAGTAGTGAGTGTGTATGACGATATACACACAAGTATCTGAAACATAAGTCTCAATACTTGAGCTGATATAAAATTGCAAATAAATATTTTAAATTATAAACAGGATCTGTCATATTTCTTTTTTTCTATCACAAAAACCTTTTGTAGTAAAATTATTAGTTCTAAAAATTTATATAATATTATTGTATATTATGTTATTTTTCAATATAAATTTTATTTGTACATATTGTAATTAAATTGTGTTTATTATATTTCAGCTATTATAAAATGTGAACTTAGTTTTAATATTGAATTGTAAATAATGTTTATAAATGTATTATAGACTATTCAAGATATTTTTTATTAATATTTAGTGCATGTTTAGAATTGAAGCGGTGAGTGGGAAAAGGCAATAAGTGCATCTTCTCTCTTTTTCCAGAAACTGAAAAAAACCTTCTATATTTTTTATTTATGATTTTTACATCCAAATGAACTATTAGTAATTAGTTAGTACATTTCTGTTGAAACTAAATAAATAAAGTGTCAATCTCATCATGCTACCAATCCTGTGCTTAATATTGTAATTATATTTTTTTTTAATTATTCCCTTTTTCCACTCATTAACCATAAAATGTAATTTTGTCCAATTTTATGATTAATAGACTACATAATTATTTCAGAATCAAAGGTTTCAATAATTTTAAAACATTGTGGTGTACACTATATGTATTTTGGATCTCAAAAACTACCGGTCCAGATTGTAACCAACTGCCGAGATGCATGTACATTAAAATTTTCTGTTGAAGAAAAGGATAGGTTGCTTATGTCTTTATATGGCAATAGAACAAAAAACGAACAAGATACATATCTCATGGGCAACATAGAGAGACATGACATAGTATGGAAAATTGCAAAAAACAATAGTTTAAAAGCAAAGTCTTCTTCGTTTACATACTTTGCCATTAAAGGCACTGAACGCATACAAGTTTGCCGAAAAGCTTTTTTTGAGCTTATATTCCGTGTCCAACAAGGCAGTTTTTCGCCTAAGCACATTGGTTACCAACAATGAAACTCCCATAGATAAAAGAGGTAAGCATGAAAGCCGAGGTAACTTATTACCTCCAGATGCTTTGCAAAAGATATAGTCATGCATATGAATGAATTTTCTACTAAAACTGCTCATTACACAACAAAGCCAGTCGTATACCTTGACAGTACTCTTAATGTACGTAAAATGCATGACTTGTTTTTAGAAAAGTATTCTGAATTAAACAGTACTGTAAAATATGAATATTACCTTAATCATTTTAAAAACAATTACGGATACCATTTTGGGAGGCCCCAAGTCGATGTTTGTTCTACGTGCGAGGAACTGAATACTAAGATAAAGTCATCTTTTTTGTTGAACTAGGCTTCTCAGCTCAGTTTATTAGCGTGGACTGAGTGGATAAAGGAAATAACTACAGTAGATATTTTCTTCTTCCACTCATCGATATTTTGAACTCCTTTTTATACAGGCAAATGACTGTGCAAATATACCATTTTTTCTCTCAAGGAATGGGTAGAGACATTTTGAACATAATGGCTAAATCAACTTAAAAATTACAAAAATTTTACTTATTCCCTTTTTCCACTCACCGCTTCAATTGTAATTAGTCAATATAGTTTTATTTTGTAAATATAAAATTAAATACTCACTTGTAAGAAGTTTTAAGTTGGATATATGTGTATTTAACATAGTTTGTAAACTTGTAATACTCTAAGTTTACCGGTATATGTATATTGAGATATTTTCTTCTTCCACTCATCGATATTTTCAACTCGTTTTTATACAGGCAAATGACTGTGCAAATATACTCTTTTTGCTCTCAGGGAATAGGTAGACATTTTGAACATAATGGCTAAATCAGCTTAATAATGACAAAAATTGTACTTATTCCTTTTTCCACTCACCGCTTCAATTGTAATTAATCAATATAAGTTTAATTTTGTAAATATAAAATTTAATACTCACTTGTAAGACGTTTTAAGTTAGATATATGTGTATTTAACATAGTTTGTAAATTTGTAATACACTATGTGTACCGGTATATTTATATTGCAATTTATGTTTGTGAATAAAATATTTCCATGTATACGCTTTTTTATTTCAACTACCGGTACCTTATTTTGAACCAAATAACAAAGGATTTTTAATACCAACAATGAAATTTGTAATTATAATTGATTGAACAATAATATTTACTTAGTACGAAATATTTTTAACATAATTAAGAAACAATAATTACATACATTCATTATAAAACAAGTGTAATCTAAAATTATCTATGAAATTTATACTAACATTTTATTCAATAATAATATTAATGAGTATAAAACATTAACACAATTTTTTTTTTAATAATTAATTGCAATAATTAAAAACATTCATTATAAAACAAGTGTATTCTAAACTTAACAATGAAATTTATAGTAACATTTAATGAGAACAAAGTATTTACACAAAAGTTGTTACATATAGAAAACAATAATCACATAGATTCATTAATTTCGTTATAAAACAAGTATATTCTAAAATAATTTAAAAACATGTCTAAACATAATGATTTAATTTCAGATAAAATCAAGTGTTTATTATATGTATCACATTTTAAAACACTTGAGTCTATTTCACCCAAACTTTTCATCAAGTAAGTTTTAACAATAAAATCGTCTTTTGAATGGTATATTTGTTAATAAATCTTTCACTATAATGTTTTTGATATCTTGAAAACAGTTTAACACAGTTGATGAAATCGAAATACAACAGTTAAAGTAGTTGGAAATGCAGTGTGACATCTGGAACAATCCTTTCCGTGTAGGTTAATGAATAATGAATGTATCTGTAAAATAAAGATGAGGTTGAATGCAGAGTAGGTCACGAATTAAAATAGATTTCTTGCCTTACATTTGAAATACAACTTGATGTTTGTCCAAGTCAAAATTTTCATAGTTTTGCTTTTCATCCGTAAAGAAATTAGAAATTAAGTTTGTGTTTTGCAATAGAATTTTCCACTCACAAATACTTAATGATACTCCACTATTTGAATCTGATTTACGTATTTGAAGTCTTGTTTCAAACAAATTTTTGCCGTCCAAGCCGATTATAGGCTTACTTTGGCTTTTGTTTAGAGAATACCGTGTATTCAAAAGCAGTACAAGCTCTATTGGTAATCTTCCTTTCTATAATCGGATTCACATTTTCCATATTTATTGAAACAACACTATTTTTCTTCTTGTTCTCATACGGCTTGTATTTTCTTCTTCTGGTTACCATGTTAAAACTGTGGTTAAACCGATAAATAATTTGTTTTTATATCCTGGTAAATTGTTATCGCGCATGTGCCAACTCTTATCTTAAGGGGAGTCGGTTGACCATATGGGTGAAAAAAATCAATTTTTTTTATTATTTTATTTAATTCAGACATTTATCCTGATTAATTTGACACCTCAAACATTAAAATATATTCAGTATAAACGGTTTTATGAATGTTTTTCTAAATTGTGTATGTTCAGTATTGAATCAATAAGAAACGGTTATGTTTGCTCTGTCCAAAGCATGCTTATCAACGAGCGATGTACAGGCAGCAACGGGGATTTTTGTAGCAGAGATCAGACCTGTAATAGACAGTGAGTTAGCAACACGCGTTTTGTCAAGAATCGCGGACATCGCTTATTTTGCCATTGTGGCCGCAACTCTACGCATTATTTTCAGTTTTACTAATAGAGAACATTACTATCAACGCTACAACCGCAAGTCGTAATAATATTATTAAGAAGTTACTTAATTTATACCGTTCATGTCTAACGAGCTTATACACGCATCTAATGTAATTGAAGGTTTTTCATTTTTGGTTATTTTATGTATATATATTATCATTTATTACAATTATCATCTATGTTTAAATTGTGCGTCGGAAGTTTCGAGTGCAACGAAATAATTATATGCTAGCATATCAAACTGTTTGAACTAATTATTAATTTGACCAAGTGTGCAGAATAGTTCGTGTACAGACAAAGAATATCATCTTGTGATCATCTACTCGCAGGACACTGTCAAAGGTACTGTGCAACAACAGAACATTTAAACATAGATTATTTATTATTTTACTCAATATAACTAATGAGCTTAGTGACAATAATTATATTGTCTGGTCCCTCGAAATGAATTACTTTATTCGCAACTCTCTACATTATTCAGTGTACGCCTATGTTTTGCAGTCAACAGCGCTCACCCCGCAACAAACTAACTCCACAACTACACACAATTGGCTAAGATCAGTAAGAAAAAACACATGTTTTATATAGTATTGCATTGTTCTAAATGTAGACAGTATTTGGATTTGCCACGTTGGTAGCACTGTATGTCAGCTGAATAATTATGTAGCATAAACAGAAACAATCTGAGAGGTTTGTGCCTAGTGTTGTGTTTATATGAGATTGTGATTCTGTTTATTGTATCATAATTGTTCTTCAGAAGTATTATTTTTGCTTGTAGTGATTATAATAGTGTTATAATATGCCTAGGCCATCATTGAATGTATTCAAGAAACGTAAAACCATTGGTAAGCCTAAAAATATCGATAATTGCACAACCATTTTTGTAGCATAAACAGAAACAATCTGAGAGGTTAGTGCCCAGTGTTGTGTTTATATGAGATTGTGATTCTGTTTATTGTGTCATAATTGTTGTCTAGAAGTATTATTTTGGATTGTAGTGATTATAATAGTGTTGTAATATGCCTAGGCCATCATTGAAAGTATTCAAGAAACGTAAAAACATTGGTAAGCCTAAAAATGTCGATAATTGCACAACCATTCCTAGGCCTACAAAGTCACCACATAGGCCTAGTCCAAAAATCCCAACAGAAAGTTCTTCAAAGAAGAAAATTGCTAAGCAACAATTAAATTACAATATTTTTAGTAACCATGACGAAAAAGACACTTATGATATAGTAAAATTAATAAAAATTGAAGAAATGCTTGCAGATATAGCAGTTTGTAAGAAGTGTAAAGGAAATTTGTCGGTGTCGACTGATCGAAGATTAGGTTTGAGTGTTGTGATTGGTTTTCAGTGCAATGACTGTGGACTCAATACTTCTAGAAGAAATGACAATGAACAGAATAACTGTAAATCTGAGTTGAACATTCGCTTGGTATTTGCACTACGTAGTATTGGAAAAGGGGAAAATGCCGCCAAGACATTATGTGGTATAATGAACTTACCGAACCCACCATTGTTTAGATACTACAGTAAATGCTTACATGATGCTGCTGAAGAGGTTTGTATGGAAAGCATGAAGCAAGCAGTTGTAGAGGCAGTTGAGGAAAATGATGGGAACAGAGACATTGCGGCAGCTTTCGACGGTACGTGGCAGAAGAGAGGATATTCGTCACAAAATGGTGTTGTTACAGTCACTAGTGTCAGTACAGGAAAGGTTCTGGATGTAAAAGTTTTGTCCAAGTACTGTAAACAGGTTTGAAAATGTGCATACTGAAGACTGCACAGCAAACTATAAGGGCACAAGTGGGGGTATGGAGGTCAATGGTATAGTTGATATTTTCCAAAGATCACAGGTGCTTTATAATATCCGGTATGAATATTTTCTTGGAGATGGAGACTCTAGTGCCTTTCCAACCATTGCTGCATTACAACCGTATGGCCCAGGTTTTGAAGTGCAAAAACTTGAATGTGTAGGCCACGTCCAGAAGAGGATGGGGAGCTGACTGAGAAAGCTAAAAGCTAAAATGGGTAAAACAAAACTCGAGGATGGTAAATCGATTGGTGGACAAGGGCGTCTTACTAAAGCAAATATAAACACAATACAATTATACTATGGACTTGCAATTAGAAGAAGTACTGACAGTCTTGAAGCAATGAAAAGAGCAATATGGGGTGAATACTTTCATTTGGTTAGCAGTAATGATGAACCAGCTCACGGTCTGTGCCCGAAGGGCAAGGAAAGCTGGTGCAAGTACCAGAAAGCCACCGCAAACAATGAAACCTATGATCATACCAAACACACCCATTTACCTGCTATAGTTATGATGAAAATCAAACCCATTTTCCAAAGCCTGACAAAACCAGAACTCTTACAAAAGTGTTTGCATGGCGGCACCCAAAACCCTAACGAATCGGTTAATAACGTTATCTGGTCACGACTTCCGAAACGTACGTTCGTCCAACTAAAACAATAAGAACAATATTAATTGCAAAGGAAAAAACTATAAATGAGAATGTTATGAAGAACATGCTTCAAGAATATATGTCAAAAAAACTTCAAGATTCCTTAAAACTAAGAACATTTGCTGGTAACGAATATATCAATAGCTCTGTGGAAAAGAATGTTTTTGACTTTCTGAGGAATGTAATCGAAAGGAATAATGTATTGAACAATATTGTACAAAATGAAATTTTTGAACTAGAAAGATGTAGAAATTGCGATCATAAAATTACTAAAACTGTGAAGAATATTTTCCTAAAATTAAATGTATCACGGGGTGAGAAGAAAAGTATATCATTACAAAAACTGTTGGATGAAAATTATCCTGTTATTCCATTTGATATTAATAAATCATGTGATAGATGTAATTATAAACAAAAAAAATATCCAGAAAAGTATTGTTCACACTAATGAACTAATTATTATAACGTTTGAATATAGAAATACTGTAACTACGGGTCAAATGGAGAAATTCGCAAAGCATCCGATTAAAGCTCCTACTTTATTAAAGATTAAGATAGGAAACACAATATATCAAGTTATAAGTTGTATATTTCATCATGGAATATCAATTAATGACGGCTACTACACTTGTATGATTAAGTCGAACAAAAATAATTGGATGTACATTCAAGACGAAAGTATTTTGAAGAAGATTTGGCCAAAAAATTCCAAGGATGCGATTTTGTACATTTTAGAAAAAATTTAAATAAACTTGTGAATAAGAAATCAAATACTTGTGATTTATCTACAGAAAAATGACTGAAATCCAACCAAAAAATCTTTTTTATAAAAAAGAAAAAACGACGCGTCAAGCTATGATTATCCCTACTCTTAAAAATCGTCCACACTTAAAAACAAAACTATAATTCCCACTCTTAAAACTTTCTAATACGGTAGGTCATTTCTTGAACAAAAAAAAGAAGTGAAATAAACTAACGCGTAAAGCTATGATTTACTTTTAAATCAATAAAAATTATAATACGATGGATAATTTCTTGAACAAAGAAAATAAGTGTAATAAACTAATGTGTAAAGCTATAATTCACGTTTTGAATAATTATTAATCACATCAGAAATATTAGCTTCCTCACAAAAGTATTAAAATCAATAAAAACGTTTAAAAATGAAGACTATTTTTATGAAACTCTTTACACAAATTATTCACAACTCACTTCCACAAGTTACATGTCCAATTAAAAAATAGTTGAAACGCTTGGCGGTCCTTTTTCTTGAAAATCTTCAAAATATTATTCTGAAATGATCTTTACCTTATCTTCAAACGTAATTATTGATAAACTCCACGAAATTGTCATGGAAAATATTATTTATAACTGCATATGACCACCTATATGGAATAAAAAGGCCGCCATAGCTATGCGTCAAGCTATGGAACACTACTGTATATAATATTTGAAATGGGCGAGCTCATTTGATTTTTTCCCGTATCTTATTAACCGCAACTTGAAATGAACTGAAAAGTCTTTTTTAAGAATATTTTGAGTCTAATGATGCGATTATGACAGATTAGTTGATTCAAAATGTTATTATTATCCATATTAAGAGACGGTGTCACTCGTTTTACTTGATACAACGATTCAGAATTATGCTGTCCTACCAAGATTTTGTTCTCCAAACCGTAAAGCGCATGCGCTAGCTCTTTCCTATATGTATGTTTTCCTGTCACCAATTTTCGAAACGGCTCCAAGGTTTCATTGTAATTTGGCATACAAGTTGTTTTTACCCAAAAAGACCGATGGACTTATTGAAAACTACCGGAAAATACGTTTTCTGCTACTTTTATTTAAAGTAATAACTAAAATGTATCCATTTAAAATACACAGCACAGCCGATGCAAAATGTTTTCAATGTCAATACAATAATCAGATGTTTTCTTTAAAACGTTTTTTATTAGAGATACCTAGGCTAGTTACCATAGCAACGAATAAATACCATAAATATTATACAAAGATCTGAATTATTAAATAGACTAATAAGATCTGGATCTAATTAGGTTTATTTTTGTTTTAATAAAATACATTAATAATACAGTACTTGGAAACTTATATACGAACTGGTAAGATTTTGATTGAATTAAGTATATTTAAGCATTATAATTATTAATTTAAATAATGTTTTCATAATGCATTAAAATAAGCATATCCTATTAATTATTTTTTTTCATAAATTAGCAACATTAATCATTAACAAACAATGTGTTCAAAGAGGAAATAATTTATAACTAAGTCAATTCCGAACATAATGAATATATTAATAAAATATAAAAAAATTCAGACGTTTAACAATATAGTTTTAAAACTTAAATTTATTAAGTTGTGAGATGTTATAGGCCTTAACCTCAAAACTCCCGATACAGTATTTACACTCATTTACGTTTAACTATAAACTAAATAGGCCTACACTTTTTAAATAAACTTTCAATATTAAAACTCAAACCTAAAATATCTTACTGTTTCAATAATATTTAGGCCTAATACCTTCATTGAGTATTTGTGTCACTATTTTTTTTAGCATTTAGCCTACATACCTGGCAATTCAAACTACTGTATAATAGGCTATACCCTAGTATTGCTTTGCTTATTTATTGTACGTTTAGTAAGAATTTACACCAAGAACATCTTCATGTACAGTAGACTAATCCTAGTTTTACTTAATAATCCAAAATACGTCTTATATTTTTAATTAACTTAAGTAATAACTTACAACACGACCAGTTGGGCCTGTAATATAGTTAACTTATTAAATAAAAAGATTTTTTCTAAATAATAGATTTAAAAAAATATATTAGTTATTTAAATATTTATAAAATATTTTCCAAACATTGTAACATTTCAAAACATTAACCAAAATTGTAAATAATTAAAGGAACTCTAAATATGCATAAAGAATGCTGAATGAATCAACCAAATTTACCAAATAATGTAATACGCCCGACATCTAGCGGCAATTATCAGCAACACTCAACGTAACCGAAAACAAGGAATTGAATAAAGACTTTAAACGCTATTGTATTTAATGAAATCTACTTCCTGACCTTTTTGACTAATAGTTCCTACATCAAAAAGATTTAAAATTAACCTATACATCCAGGAAACTCATAATATTAACTCATTACAGAATTATTCAACGAAGATTTACATTTGAAGTCCAGAAAGTAAAGAGACAAATTGAACGGAATAGACATAAGTTAAAATAAATTCGATTACGATAGGCTAAAACTACATTCTTAATTAAAAATTAAATAAGTCCTATGGAAAGAATCAATTTTTTTACACGTAAAATGTCTTTGGCGAAAGTATAAAATATACACCGTTAAATTAATATAAATTAAAAACCCGAAGTCCCGGCCTATAAAAATTAGGATATAGGCCTACAGACATATTGGATTTCGTTAACTCCGCCCCGAACCCGATCGTGCGCTGTGATTGGGTAAAATGTATTTGTCACTAAATTCAATTTACATGTTTAGGTTAAGAGATATAAAGTGTAGAAATAAAATATTTGTTGAAATAAGGAGTTACTTATGTGTCTTCTGTTAATTTAATTACTTAACTTCATTTTAGATTCATTTTATAAATTAGGACTACTACTTCTCAAAACACACCCATTCAATAAAACAAATACATAAATTCAACAAATAATACTTCACAGCTCCCAAACACCTACACATAAACCCCATAAGACCTCAAGATTGAAAAGGCTTTAAGACTGATTTAAGTAATAATTAATTTACAACATGACCAGTTGGGCCTATAATATAGTTAACTTTATTAAATAAAAAGATTTTTTTAAACAATAGATTTTAAAAAATCAGTTATTTAAATATTTATAAAATATTTTCTAAACATTATAATTAATTTTCTTGTTAGATGACAAAATTATAAATTTGTTAAACAAATTATATTATATTGACCAACAATATATAAAACTTATACTTTATTAAGTTGTTGAAATGTTATAGGCCTAACCTCAAAACTCCTGATAGTATTTACAATCACTTACGTTAAACTACAAACTACACTTTTTAAATACTATTTCAGTATTAAAACACAAACCTATCATAATTTCCAGTTACCATAATGTTATTAATTTACATTGAGTATTTGCGTAGGCTACTCGATAATAAATTGGAATATAAATACTTTTTTATTGATGGTCTTGGAGGAATCGGCAAAACTTTCATTTATAAGACTTTACATTCTTTTAACAAAAAAATATATAAAGTAAAAAGTGTTTAGCTTTTAGAGGAATCATACCATATGTAATATTTGTATCTAAAAGGCCATACATCTCATAAAAATGTGTATCTTAAAGTAACCTTAACTGCTGAATCTATTTCCAATATTAATCCTGGTTTGGCTAAGGCTAGAGAGCTTGCAAAAATTGATATTTTTTAATGGATGAAGCTCAAATTAAGGATGTTTTTCTTAAATATTCATGAGTTACTTCAAAGTATAGCTAATCCAGATTTACCATGTTTAGGAAAAGTTATTGTTTTTGGTTATCGTGAAATATATAGCACAATTTCCTATGAGTTTGTTCGTGTGGTTTCGTTTTCTGGGACTGGACATTTGCCGTCTCTGACATTTTTCATTATATTTATCACGAAATATAGAGCACAGTTTCTTGTAAGTACTCCTACAACTCTTTAATGTTCATTTTAATTTTATTTTGACACCATATTGTTTAAATGAAGAAGCTGCTATAAGCGCTGAATATTGAATTACAAAAATGTACTCCTGCAATTTTATACATTTTTTGTTATCAATTTCAACTTTTAATTTTCATACAACTTTGTTAATAGATACTATAAGCACTGAAATATACAATATTATTTGAATATTACAATTAGCAAAAAAATATATAACGTAATTGGTGTTTGTAAAATTTAGCATTCTTATAAATATATTTAATATCTCTAATCTCTCGCCTCTAACTTATTTATTTTCAGTTTTAACGAAAATGGATTTTCCTCAATTGGATAAGAATATGAAAGATGTGGTAATTGATAGAAGAGGCTTTCTTGAGGACAATCATATCAATTGGTTACTTAATCTACTAAAAGTGAATTCTAATGGTGATCTTCAGCCATATGAAACTTTTAAATTTCAATTATTTCATACTGAACCAAATCAAATCCAACCAGTACCTGCAAATAAGAGTCATATTCAAATAATTTATACTGGAACAAAACCATCACCAGGGGTTGATATTGTAGGCCATTGGTTATGTAGTTATTATGACACTGATACTTTGTATATATTCGATTCTACAAATAAGAAACCTGACACTGAAATCTTAGAATTTTTGCGAATCTTACATCCATATTACTTTAATCAAGGGAAAAATATTATACTTCCAAAAGTACAACAACAGACTAATGGATATGATTGTGGAGTTTATGCGATTGCCTTTGCTATTTCTCTATTTTTGGGATAAGACCTGATAAGGTTCAATACTCGGTTGATTTTATGCGTCCACATTTATTAAAAATAGTTGATTATGGGATTATTCAACATTTTCCGTGTGATTTGGATGAAGCAGTATGGATGAGAAGATCTTTTGATAGCAACAAAATTATAAATAATTTAATGCTTACTGGTGATGAAATCGATTATTTTCATGAATTATTGACAACATTTTCATATTTCGAACCCAGAACAACATACTATTTGGAAAATATTGATAAAATTGTTGAAGTTCCCCGTCACAAGAAAAATATTCAGATTTTATTCAGCAACTATGGCAATAATATTGGTCACTGGGTCTGCGCTTATTACGATACTCATAGTATCTATATCTACGATTCTATGAATTTGAAAAGACTTCATCCTAATCATACAAGATATTTAGAGAAGTTACACCCGTACTATTTCCATGATCGATCAGAGATTATTTTCCCAGAAGTCCAACAACAACCTAATCTAATTGATTGTGGAGTTTTTGCAATAGCATTTGCAGTATCTATTCTTTTTGGTTGTCAATTTAATATGGAATATGATATAAATCACATGCGCTCACATTTGCTGCAGATGTTTAATTTGCGAAGCTTGAGACTTTTTCCATCATTGACAAACAATAATAATATCACACAGGCAGTTGATTTTCGCATTAATAATATTTCTCTTACTAATTCTATGAATATTAATAGAAAAAGAAAGAATTCAGGAATACTGAAAATAAATACTGAAAATAAACGAAAGAAAGTTGAGCAGGTACAATTTGAATCAACATATGAAAAAGTTGATAATTTGATATTTTCTAATAAATTTAATCAACAAACTTCGGAGGATGAAAGCAGATCTAATTATGAAAATGATGGTAAAAACAAGAATTCAAAAAATGTCATAAACACCAAAACCAACGAAAACATTTTGAAGAAAAAAAAAGAATATTACTTGCTCAATCGGGATAAGATTTTGAAAATAAAGAAAGAAAAATATGATAAAAAAAAGAAATTACTTATTCGAATGAAAAATAATATTATTGAGGAAGTTCAAGAGAAAAATAGTATCCTTGCTACAGAAAAGCTATCAAATGGGAAATCAGCTGAAAAATCAACAAGAACATTAGAGAAGTTCAAAAGATATTATAAAAAAAATATATTTCGTATGAGAAACATCAAATCACAACGTTTTCAAGTATACTACGAGAAAAATAAAGAATTACGAAAAACGAAGTCGAATGAATATTATCAAAAAAATAAATTTAAACATAGATCTGCGGAAAATAGAAAAAACGAAGTTGCAAATAAAATTTAAAAAAAATTTAAACGTTTCAATGCTATTTTCAATAATATAAGATTAAAACAGTCCAAGAAAATGTACATTAGAAATTTGGTTTATAAAATTACTGGGACTTGTTTGATTGAAAAAAGATTGGAAGCAGAACGAATATTAAATTGGGTTTATAGAATTCGACAAAAAATTATTTACGTTA
>JAGFPH010013208.1:5933-18121 GCA_018207615.1 Philaenus spumarius
TGAAAAGTTTCCATTTTGCAGATACGACACTATGACTCTTGCACGACAATGTATGGTATGCCTACTAAAATAACTGAAAATACTGGGCCCCTTTTCATTTAGGAAAAATATTTCTATTGAAGGGGGTAGGTGAGAGACGTACGCACTCCGGAAATCAGATCGAGTGGTGAATAATGTGTCGCGACAAGTGTTAAACTGTCTTGTAAACACCATTATTGGTGAAACCATGGTCAGCAATACCCAAATAAATAATTGTAGAATTTACTAAATTAATATTGTTTGTGTAAGTTTGCACTATACAGGTACATCAAAGAAACAAGAAACGCTTTATTTTTCTTTGAAGTGATGGAATTTAATTAAAAGTTTTATCAAAAGAAAGATAACTTTGACTTTGATATAGTTGACTTTGACGATAAAGGTATTTTCTGAAGTTTTATGTAGTCTGTTCTTGCTATTATTATTATTTTGCGTAGATATAATTATATAAAATAACCCTTTTTAGTATTTTCCCAGTAAGGGATGAAGTGCTTGTAATACCACCTTTAAGGCATCCACAGACAGACGCGACACAGGCTCGGGACAAACCGAGCGATATTGAGCTCGGGAAAATATCGCTAGTTTACCGAACTGAACATTCGCACACGCGCTGCACGCAGACGCTCGGGATTCGGTAAAACCATCCTGTCACTGTTTGTTGTGTGTGTACCGTACTGCTTCTCAATATGGCGAACGCAGAACAAATCATCAATTTTGTTAAAGAACACAGTTTGCTGTTTGTCTATAGCCATCCATTATATAATGATACCAGAGCGAAGGATAAAAAGTGGAAGGAGCTAAGAGAACAACTGGATAAAGATAGTAAGTATACATTTATGGGATATTTATTGGATACAACAGTAGATAGTTAATCAGTGTCGGTGCCTCGCCTTTAACTTTTTAATACTACAATTGTGTGTTATTTAAAAGTTATAAATATACATAGAATATTAAAGTTATTATACTTTTAAAAACAAAATTGCCTACTAATGTTACAGGGTATACAATGTACTACCATAGTATATTACAGGTTGTGTTGACTAACGTTACCTAACCTAACCTAACCTTAATTACTGCATACAGAATGAAGCTCAAGCATTGGTTTAAGAATCACGAAATTGGTTCCTCAGCAATAAGGTTTTCACTAAAATATTGAACAAACCTTTCTCTTATTTCATAGCTAATGTTTGCAGACCTGTGAAGATGTGTTGTTTGAATACATGTCATCTCCCCTTGTTGCGGTTCCAGTTGATTAAGTACATCAGTATATTTTTCATCGCAATTCTCTAAACGTAAAAAATTGTGAAGCAAACACGCAGCTGAGACAATAAATTTAATATTACTGACTTTCATTTCTATTGGCCTTAAAAATAGTCTCCATTTCATGGTTAACAATCCGAAAGCATTTTCGACAACTCTACGGGCTCGGCATAGGCCTTTATTATATGTTTCTTTCAAATTGTCGTTTTTTGATTGTGCATAAGGAAACGGTCTCATTAAATATGGTTTGAGACCAAAGGCTTCGTCACCAATAATGACTTGAGGTGACGGTTTAGTTTGACCCGGTAGTACTTCATCAGGAGGAAGCCCGAACTGTTGTTGTTCGAGTAGCTTCCGAAACTCAGATTCCTCGAAAATTCCTCCATCACTATTTCTTCCGTATGCTCCAACATCTATGCATAGGAATTCGTATTCCGGACCAACAATTGCCAGTAAAACAATTGAGTGACGTTTAAGGTAACTGAAATAACAGGAACCTGCATTGTCGGGACATTTTATTAAAATGTGCTTTCCGTCAATGGACCCAACACAATTGGGAAAGCCCCATCTTTCCAGGAAACGGTCAGCACAGTTCTTCCACAGAGAGGTTGTTGGTTGTGGCATATATCTACATTTCATATTATTCCATATAGCAACACATACTTCAAGCACAATCTCACTGACTGTTGAAAACCCTATTCTAAAGGAATGTCCAATGGTAGAAAACGAGTCTCCGGATGCCAAATACCTGAAAAGAAAAATACATACAATGTCAATTCATTTTCGTTTTCAATGTAAATTCATTTTCATTTTCAATATCGATTCATTTTGATATAAGTGTATTATACTAATTTGTTTTTTTCAGCTGAAACACTAAAACGTCAATGGAAGAACTTGAAGGATTCTTACTCAAGGTATTTGAAAGCCCAAAAAACTACAACTGGTCAGGCAGCATCCAAATATCAGCATTGGCAGTGGGCAAAGCAAATGGAATTTTTGAAGCCACATCTTGCTTTTGCTGACACGATAACAAATGTTGGTAGCTGTAGTTCACAGTCACAAAGCATTTTACGTGAGCATGAGCAGCAATCTTGTAGTGAAGATCAGGAACGAAACTCACCAACAGAACCAGACATGCATATTCCAAAGGATACATCCGCAACATATGGCCATGCTGAGGTGTCCGCTACTGTCACTGCACCTCATAATGTAGATGGAGCAAAGAAAAGGCCTACTGAAAATTTGCGACGCAAAAGTCCTGCCATCGTTACGCAGTTATCAGAACAAAAGAGGCGCAAACTAGAGTCACCAACTTCAAATGTTGAGAAAGTAATGGGATTCCTTGAAAAAAGACATGAAATGGATTCAGTAGACCACCTTTTTCTGTCTTGGGCGCACACCACAAAAACCATGGCGGCTTCTAGACACAAAAATGAAGATTTCTAATATTATGCTGCAGCAAGAGCAAGCTCAACTTGTCGAAGACTTTAATGACCCATTCTCCACGCACTCATCAGTACTTTCCATCGATACATCGCAATCTACTTCAATGTCACCAGCAAATAAGTGTCATTATTTTTCTCCATCGTGTACGGGTTTTGACAATCTTTCTCTTGAAGGAACTGAAACTGCTACGGTTATCGACAATCTTTCCCCGCAAGGACCACAAGCTACTCCGGTTGAACCAGGAGAATACGGTTCCGAGGGTGGCGGCATATCATCTTTTTTTCATAACTTTTCATAAATTCATAAAGAGTCTGACAAATCAAGTTTTTTATAACAATTTCAAATTTTTTACTTAGTTTATTATGAAGAAAATTTGTTAAGTAGTAATTTGTAACGTTCACCCTACTTTAGCCCGTTTACTTCTTTTTGACCTACACCCATGTCTTGCGGTTACCTACTCTTTTCGCCGCAGGGGCTGTAATACCCTTTTGACTCACTGACGGCAGCACTGACTGGACTCTCGTGTGCGAGATTGCCGCTGGCTATGCTCGCCATCTTGCCTTCATTCAGTCAATCGAACGATATGGCGTAGGTCATGGCTTGCTTTGTGCGACACAAAATGTAGTACTTTCGTTCTCTACAACATGAGTTAATAGCTGTATACCAGGTAAAATACCTATTTTTACTTAAATGTAGCATCTAGTCTCACGGATATCTGAATTTTCTCCATAATTTGAAATGTTATTAGTATTAGTTGCCGTTTGTTAAGTATAACCTATTGTATTTTTGCAAGAAGCAATTTGTAAATTAATTAACCATATAAATTTTCCTATTTTGTAAAGCCTACAACTATTAAATAGTCTAAACAGAGATTTTAATAATTAGCCTGGAAAAATACATAATTTAAACTAAAGTGAACCCATGTGTGATTAGCTACAAGTTATATTTTGTGCTTTAAAGAGTTCCTGTAAAAGTATAATTCAGCCAGTCAATTAAAAACAGTATATTTGTTTCAGTTTGCCAGAAACAAAGAGTAATTCTGTGACAGTTAATCTTGATATGAAACTAAAGTGAAACTTATGCATTATAACGTCGTATTAGACCAAATCGGCACGTTCAAACAAATTACAACATGCCTGCTGTAAACGTGCTGTAATTTCATTCTGACATAATATTTTATCTTTGGCTATATAAAGTAACTAATGCCTATATTATGTTCTGATTCTTTAAAGAAAATCTGGTTTAACTTCCTGATTTAAGTTACGGCTACAAGTTCTACTTTATTTCAACTATTCAATATGCATCTGTAATAAAATGTGATTCCACCTTCACAACTACAACTTGTTACTACGCTGTCTTAAACCAAGTGAATTCAGTTGATCAATAATTCTTTATAAAGTATAAACACAAGCAGGCCATTTTCTTTTTTTTAAATCAGTCTAAACTTATAATGAGTTAACCAAAGTCAGTGAATTTTAGTAATATAAAAAGGCTACTTAACTTTTCATGTAATTAGAATAGTAGGTTGTTGTTGTATTTATGTTATGTATTTAATAATAGGGTGGTGAGGTACCTATTTTGAAACTACGGACTCCAAGAGTCAAAAATCTAAATTTTCTTTATTTATAATGACGTCATGATTCTTATAATACTTTAAGTACAAAATTTTACATTATTTTATTTTGTTTATACCTTTTGAAATTGCAGTTTTTTTTTATTTACATACTATGCGCATATTTTTTTTTATAAACGTTGGCCAACTTATAACATACTATTTTATGTTATAAGCAGTTTTGTATGAAATAAAGCTTAAGATTATGTGTACAATGATCCAATTTTCTTTGTTGTTTCTTTCATAAGTCTTTAATTAAATAATATAATTACATACAGGGTGGGTTTTTCTTTAATTTTGTAAGGGAGGGAATTAATTAAATCAATCTGTCATTTCGGGGCGTATATAATTTTCATTCTTTTTTATGTTAAGGGCGTGTTAATTTTTCTTAATAAACTCATGTTATTGTTATAAGTGTGTACATTAATTGTAATTATCCAATAACCTGTCAAAGAAAATTTCAGATATCTCGACTTCGGAATTAAGGTAAGACTTGTGTCTGGTATATTTTGCTTTTATAAACTTTCTGTATGTGCCATCCATTTTATTTGAGCCCGGTACGCATTCCACATAGTTTTACTTTTGGATGGTAACAAATTATATTATAAAATTCAATTATATTATTAAACAGAATTCAACATTGTTTTTCATATGTCCTGGAGACAGATATTATGTGATATCTGTACAAAAATAAATTAAATTGTGCTATTTATAAACCAATTGTTACCTTAAAGCGATAGCTAGTCGCTCCTCAGGAGGAATTGGTCTTCGCCAGTTTGTTAACTGCTTAGTAATGTCATTTCTTATTGCCGTCAAAATATAGTCAAAACTTTTAATAGGCATCCTGAAGTAGATAAAGAAGCGTTTTTCATCTTTCAATAGCTGGGGAACCAATGTGTAGAATTCTCCTTCTTCTTCTCTTAGTGTATTTATTACATGCGTCCAAATACGTGGTTTAATCCTATAAACAGAATAGCAAAATTATTTACTACATGACGTAAATAACATTATCAATCCATTAAAAACTACACAACGTTATTTTATACTAATTTAATATTCAAAACTTTCACAAATTAGGGCTACTGTAATCAAATAAAATATAGAATAAAAACAACTGATTACCCTGGATTTTTTATTTATAAAACTGACCGGTTTCGGCTATAAGGCCGTCATCGGAGTTTTTAAACAAAACTTCAATTATTATGTATCTATTTATAACTATAAATATATTATAACAAATTTAATAATTTTTATTGTTGTCATGCCACATAGAGGAATTTTTAGAGGAATGTTATACTATACTTACAATGGCTCATCATGTTCGTCCTCGTCCATAGCGAGCGAAAAAAGCAATGCTTCTTCTTGTAAACGCAGATCCATATTTAAAAAATTGAACTAAATTATTAACTACACTGCATTCATGTGCGGTAAGAAGGTGTGCAATACTGATTCCCGCCTTGATTCCCGAGCGGTCTACCGAACAGATTCGGTAGACTGAATTACCGACGCGATCTACCGCTTGCGATAATATCGCTTTCCTCGGTATACCGCTGCTGTGTGCACGTTCTCATTTACCGCTATGTAATAACATATCGTACCGAATCGCCCCGAGCCCTGTATCGCGTCTGTCTGTGGAGGCCTTTAAACTTTACTTCATCTCGTAACAGATTGGTCTACCACAATAATTTATACAAGAGGAATTTCTGTGACCAAAATAATTATTTACATAATTTAAGAAAACAATACACAAAAAAGAGAATCGTTATTAAATCATAACATAAAAACAATGTATAGTAATCATTTAATTAGTTATTCGATTACAAGACTCTTCTAATTGTTAACAAATACAAACGTTTGAAAACTTAACCCTGAAGTAGGCGCGCGGGCTACAGTTGTAGCCCAGTGTTTTTGTTTACGTCGCCATGCGTTTTTGAAATGTGGTGGAGAGGGTAACGCGCAGGTAGCTGCCCTTTGTCATCCCCTCTGCCAACTCAGTGTGCGGATAGCCTTAAAAGACTGTGCGTGTGAGTGTCGTTCGCTGTTGAAGTTGTTTGGGCTACAAGTGTAGCCCGAGTGACCTAAAGTGTAATGAGTGGTCAAGAACATCATTATTTGTCTAACACCAATATTTTGGATGAACTTTATCGTGATCTATCATCAGACGATGAAGATGAAGTGGAAAATGACAGTGACGATGGGGAAAGTGACCATGTGGAGGAACAAAATATTTTATCCGACACGGAGGACGTCGGGACCGAAGAAAACCTTTTTCGTGAATCACAAGGCTATCTGATGTCCATTGATGATGACAGTGGGGATGTTGAGCCCTTGGCAAATATATATTTTGCTAAGGACAAATTAAAGAACATTATTAAATGGAAAAAGAACTTACCTGCTCGACCAAATGTACGCACAAGGAGGAGAAATATTGTTCTCCTTTTACCTGGAACTAAAGGCGAAGCAAAAAATTGCAAAACTGAACTGGAGTGTTTTAACCTTTTTTTTGATGATAACATTATAGGAGTAATAGTGTTTGGAACGAACAATTACATAAATGTTATTAAAGAACGTTTTTTACGAGAACGGGATGCAAGACTCACTGATGCCACTGAAATCCGTGCCTTGTTAGGCATTTTACTACTTTCAGGGGTCTTGGGTGGTAGTCGCAAGAAAACAAAAAATATGTGGGACAACTCGCGTGGTACTGGTGTGGAACTTTGTTACTTAGCCATGAGTGAAAAAAGGTTTCGATTTTTAATGAGATGCCTACGTTTTGATGACATCAGGGATCGTCACCAGAGGAGAGAATTAGACCGTCTGGCTCCTGTTAGGGAGTTTTTTGAACTTATGGTTCAACATTTTCAAAGATATTTCACCCCCAGTGAGTTCTGTACCATTGATGAACAGAATCAATGTACTGCATCAATCTAGAAGTTTACGTTGGTACTCAGCCTGAGAGGCCGTATAAACTTTCTACGTCTTCTGAAAAAGTGACAATTCGTTTGGTTGAGCCAATATCTGGTACAAACAGAAATTTGACCTTAGACAACTGGTTCACATCGGTGCCCTTGGCAGAAAGGCTTCTCCAAGAAAAACAGCTGACACTGGTAGGCACTATCAGAAGTAACCGAGTTGGAATACCCTTTGAAATGAAATCAAACAGAGAGAGAGCTGTCCATTCATCTATGTTTGCCCATCATAAAGAAAAAACTTTTGTGTCTTACTGCACAAAACCTAAAAGAGTAGTTATACTACTTTCGACTATGCATGATGACCACAAGATTGACGAAACAACAGGTGATTTGCAAAAACCTGATATTGTCACCTTCTACAACCACACAAAAATTGGAGTTGACGTTTTGGATCAAATGTGCGCCATACGATGTATCAAGAAACACTAAGCGATCGCCAATGGTTGCATTTTTTGATTTACTAAACATTGGCACCATTAATGCTTTAAAAGTGTACAATGGCAACAAAAGTGAAGGGTCTCCGATGCCAAGAAGTGAGTTCATCTCAAATATTACCTGGGAACTTATTGTCCCTAAAATAAGAGAAAGTGTTGACATTCCTGGTCTGCCAGTTGAGCTGAAACGAAGGGCACGAAAACTCCTTGGAATAGAAGATCCCCAGCTAGAACGCCTTCCTACAGACAATAAAGTTGGTCGCTGCTACCGGTGCGGAAGGGAGAGGGACAGGTCAACGCGGAAATGCTGCAACAAATGTGGACGCAAGATTTGCCCTGAACATTCACTGCTAGTGTGTGACATGTGTAATGATAACGAGTGAAGTCTAGGACAAAGGTACATGCAATTCCATTTATGTTAGTGCATTATTGTTTGTTTTTTACTATTTACCTAAAAATGTACTTAAAATGTAAAAAACAGTTTTTTTTACTCCAATGTAATTTTAATAAGTGCATCATCAAAATGAACAACTTTATTTCATATGTCATCAAGAAGTTTTTTTTGTTTTGTGCTATTTAAGTTAGACGTTTTTCATGGTGTAAAAACCTAAAATGCAAGAATAATTTTTTTTGTAATAAATTTTCTTTTCTAGTACCTTTTTTAATTTATTTTTATGAAAACAACCCCTTCACCAACTTATATTAAGAATAGGATATGTAAAAATTGTATAAAAATAATATTTATAACATAAAACCTATATGGTCGTAGCCCACGCGCCTTAACCCTGGAATGGTATGATGTCGTGATTTTTACGAAACGAAAAACAAATACGAGTGTAGAGAACCGGTTTTGGCAAGGACTGTCTCGGCCGCCCAAATGTCCTCCCCTCTTCGCCTCCCGAGTTCAGTGTACCGGCAACCCTTGTTCTAGCAGGTCTCTTTTCTGCTATAATTTTGTCATTTCGTGAATTTTACGATATCATACCAATGGTGTAACTATTTTAGTAGTCTTGTGTTTTTAATTTAGAGTTTTTCTTCCATACAACTAATAATAATTTTCATTATCTGAAGTGTAAATAGTGCAATGTTTTAAGTGATACATTTTATGTAGTGTTTATTTAAATTTTTATTTGTGTTTGCTATACTGCGCTACTGATTTTGTAATAAAATGACTTTATCATCATCAGAGATTGACAGACTGTTGATAGATAGTCTATGTGAATCAGAAAAAGATGAAGGAGATAGCGGAAGTGAAATAGAGGATAATAACTTAGCATACTCCGGGAGTGATGATTATGAACCGTAAACCACAAATGAATCATCGGATGATGAAATTGATGCAAACTTGAAGAGAAAACGACGCTCTAGTTCAGTAAAACAACCAAGAACGGTTGGCATTCACAGTTCAATTACTGAAGTTCTGCAATCAATCAATGACGATGCCAGCCCCCAGGAAACCCTGTTACAAATCCAACTGCTGAGTCATGTCCTGGTGATACACTTGCTAATCTTGTAGATCCTACTGATTTTTTAAGTTCTACCAGCTCGACTGGACAAAGAACTCCAAAAATAATCAAAGGAAAAAACGGATTTTCCTGGTTAGAAGAACCACTAACAGTAAGTACAAGAACTGCTCCAAGAAATATTGTAAATATCCGACAGCGACCCAAGGGTAAAGGTAAAGATGTCCAAACCCCTTTAGATGCTTTTCAATTGTTTTTTACTGATGATTTGATAACAATTATCGTTACACATACAAATGAAGAAATACTAAGAAAGCAAACAAAATACAGTACAGTTCAGTTTTCTAACAGTCAAACCACTCCAATTGAGATAAAAGCACTTTTGGGTATTCTTATATTTACTGCCCTCCACAAGGATAATAGCCTAAACACAGCAGTGATGTTTGACCCAGCTGTAAGTGGTAATGTTTACAGAGGTTGTTTCAGTGAAAAGCGATTCCAGTTTTTATTAGAATGTCTGAGATTTGATAACAAAGATACCCGAGCTGTGAGAGTAGAGAAGGATCGCTTTGCACCCATAAGGGACCTTTGGGACTCTTTTATGAAATCATGCATTGACAATTATGAGCCTGGCCCTTACCTTACAATTGACGAGCAGCTGCTGGCATTTAGAGGTAGATGTGCATTCAAAATGTATATGCCTAAGAAGCCGGCAAAATACGGCTTGAAACTGGTTATGGTTTGTGATGCTGGTTCTTCATACATGTTAGCTGCTGAGCCATACTTGGGCAAACAAAACACAACTGTCAAAGGTCCTCTTTCTCACTACTTCGTGAAAAAGTTAACTGCTTCATTTCACGGGTCAAACCGAAACATAACGATGGATAATTGGTTTTCAACCGTTCCGTTGGCTGGTGAACTGCTAAGGGATCCCTATAAGTTGACAATTTTGGGAACAATCCGCCTAGACAAACCCGAGATACCTCTGAGTATGAGAACAGAGATATAGGTGATTCAAAGTACCTTTTCAGTAATACTTCAACACTTCTATCTCACAAGGCTAAGAAGAACAAGGTAGTTTGCCTTATTTCAACCATGCATCAAGACAGGGGAACGAGTCAAAATGGCAAACCGGTTATGATTGACCAGTACAACCAGACGAAAGGGGGAGTCGATACTCTAGACCAAATGTGTTCCGTGAGATCATGCTCAAGGAAAACGAAGAGATGAACACTCTGTATTTTTTATGGTTTAATAAATATCGCAGGAGTTAATTCACTTATAATTTTGAACAGAGTTTTAGGCCTTAGCAACAGACCAGGAACATCAAATATAAACATCAACTATATGACAAGAACAAAATTTATGAATCTGTTATATCAACAGTTGGTTTACCCATGGCTTGAACAGCGTCTGACTAAGAAATCTTCCGAGGGAACTAAGACCACAAGTTACTGCAGCCAATCTGACACTGCGTTTTGCATGGAGCACCGCGGGGAGATCTGCAAAAACTGTGCCTGAAGCCTACTTTCAAGACGTCACAGTATTGCAGGTAAGATTTTTTTTGAGCTGATACCAATATTTTTTTACATAACACTTCTTTTACTACCATTAAATTTGTTGTATGCGTTAAAGCTAGCAATTTCAATATTTTTTAATTTTTTTTCAGATAATCTAACTGCAGAGGAAGATCAACCACAAATGATTTTTTATAAAGTACAATTATAAAGAATTTTTAAATATTTAATTCATGTTAAAACCTTAAAAGTATGTGGAATTAAAGTGTATTTTAAAAATTTAGGTTTTTTTATTTCCATCACACAAAATATATATTTTTTTTTTCAAAATCGTAAAAAATACGACATCATACCAATAATGTAACTTTTAAGTATCATACCATTCCAGGGTTAATGTGTTGTAAACAACGGCGCGCCTACTGCAGGGTTAAAGTGTGTAAAATTTGTTAAGGTCTATTAATTTGTCTATTCAATAAAAAAATTAATTTATTCACACAATAAAATGCATAAAAATGAAGAGCTAATAAAAATACAGAGATTAAAAGATTTATCACAACTTTTACGACCAGAAACAGAAAACGAATTTTAAATTCTAGAAAAAAAGATATTCCAAGATTGGTAAAATAGTTCTACTAGCCATGAATGACACTCTTATAATGAAATTTGCAATGTCACGCCTAAATAGCCATATAAATATCGAAAGTTAGCCATAAAAATATCGAAGGTTACCAAACTGCCAAAAAGATTAGAGCGTTAGCTACAGTATTAAAACTAATGAAAAATGAAAGTCCAAAAGAAAAACAAGGACCCTTAAAGACTGTAAGGATGTAAACTAATTTTATAATTTAAAAAGGCAATCCTAAAATGGAGTACATTTTATTCTGATGATGTAAATGGTAGTGTTCTTCGGCGTGTTTGTTCACCATTACATATATATTACACGTATATTATATGGAGAAGCCATTAAAGAGAAAAACTATATAGCTATGTAGCCTATGAAACAATAAAAAAAGAATTAAACAAAACTATCACGAATTGTTGCACTTAATGGCCAATGAGTTGAAGTATGTAATTGTTGGCAATTGTTGTTGCCATTATGTCACAACAAGGCATTAAAAACCATCTTTCAGAAGATATTGCAATATTTTCTGTTTTATTGGAAGACAAAATTTAAATAACTACTAATAACTTAATTCAAAGTTCAAATTCACACCATTACACAGCCCTTACAAGATACGTTATTGGTTTTCAATCAAAGACGACCAGGAGAAATAGCCAAAACCTCGGTAACTGAATTTAAATCAGTTACAAATAAAGGTACCGTAGAAAATTCAAAAGACAAACAAAACATTATATATGTTTTTCACAGCTTTGGGCAAAACAAAGAAAAGTTTTGGTAACTGGCTATGTGAAGGATAAAATAAAAACGTTGGTTAATTACAGACATA
>JAGFPH010013209.1:6141-27260 GCA_018207615.1 Philaenus spumarius
TCAGGCATTGTTTTGAATTGCCACATAATCATCTAATACAAAGTCTTCTGATTCCATATGCTGTCTTAAATCAGGGTCATTTATTTCAATGAGTGCTGACTCGTTTAACCTTTTCGCTGCGTAAATCGACTACAGTCGATTTGAGATTTTTACCGTTCACTGCGTAAATCGACTTCAGTCCACAACGTTATAAAAACTTTTCCTTTGGCTGCGTAAGTCGATTATAGTCCCAACTAAACAGAAATGATGTTATTTAGCCTCAAGTAGGTGCTGCTCCCTGTTTCTAAGCCAGTGAAACTTTGTAGTATCACAAACTTTGTAGTATGTGTTTTTGTTGACATTTGACATTCCAACGGGGTGTTTAGTGAAGGTTATATTGTGGTTGTAATGATTTCCATTGCTTTTATGTGTGTGTTTATGATAATATTTAATTAAATTTCTAGTATATATTGCACGTGGATATTTGTTTTACATAATTAAGGTTCTGAAGTGATTTAGTGTTGGCTTAAGAGGCCTATTTTCTTATAATGTAAGTACTGTATTGGTGAATAATTCTAACCTACTTTATAATGAATGAATATTTAAAATAAAACAAATACTCTTTTTAAACATTTTAAAGTATTCACAATAGCAAAATTATTATTACAATATTCCATTATAGAAACAAAATTTATTGACATTATTTCAACTTCAAGAAAGTGTAATTTCTGTGTGTTAGCTAGGCTAGAATTATATGTTACTGTATCTTTGCTACTTATTACACAATTAATTATTAATTTATGCTTATAAATGTTATCTTATACATGTTTTAATATTAAACTGTTGTAGATTTAATATTTTCATTGTTTTTTATAGTAAATATTATTTAATGTGAGTACTTAAAAATATTTAACAATTTATGAAATTTCCATGTTTTTAGGGCTTAAATCATGTTTTTCACACATAAATTTAAAAAAAAAATGAAAATAGTAGTAAATATTAATGCAAGAAATAGTAATAAAGAGATATTTAAGTAAAATAAACCTTAAATAAAAAATTTTAAATTTCACTCATCATTGCAAAATATAGGGAGCTGCTTGGATTTTAATACGCAGCGAAAAGGTTAAAAGAAGTTCACTGCCACTAATGTTACAGTCATCATTAGGTGTAGGCCTATATTCTGTTTTTATTTCTGAAATTTCACTCACTTTTTTTCTATATATTTAGTCCAATCAACGAGAAGTTGTAGAGGGAAATGGAAGGAAAACAATTTTTGACTTTGGGACATTGTTTGGACTAGTTAGGTGGTAAACATACTAAAATTCCCCACTCCTAGCAGGGGAGCACATAGAAGGTCTCTTTTTTCGAGTTTTCACTTATACTTCGACTACTATGCGTCTTAGCGATAAGACCATTCAATACAAAATTAAAGCTCACAAAATGTGCTACATGATTGTATCTATTCATTTTATTACTATCTCTCAAAGTTTCTGAGATATTCAAGCTCAAAATTTGCTTATTTTTTTAAAAAGGAATTTACCCTCATGTTTTTTGCCTTATTTGACTAGCTAATTTTTCAGCCTTTCGTCCTACGAAAAAGTTATGAAGAAGAAAGTTGTAGAGCGTTCAATTTATTTAAGGGCATATGATATTTTACAATATTATCTTCAACCGTTCAAAAGATAGAGCATTTTAAATGCTCCATCTCTCACCCCTACAGAAAAACAATGACTTTATGAAAACTATTTATAAAGTTGTTTTAGTAGTTATCCACTTATGCCACATAAAAATTGCTGTGTAAGAGTGTAAGTGTTCTACCTCCACCTTTACTGTTTTCTGGTAAAACCTACCAACAGTTTGTAAGTGTATCCTGCTTTTATTAATAGGCATATTTAACTGAAATTTTACAAGTGTTCATTAATATTGCTGAACTTTTACCTTGGAAATAAAAACGTAATTAAAATACCTGTAATATGAAAACTGATCTCCTTAATTTGGAGATAGAATAAATGCACGCTGAAAGTGCGAGACAAATTGGACACTGGTGTTCTATGTCCATAGTTTTGGAGGTAGAACATTTACAGTCTGTAAATAATAAGGTTCCTCAGTCTTGATGTTATTATTATGAACATAAAAATGGATTTATTAACTGAAAATAATTATGCTATTTAAGAATATAACAAGGTATACAATTTTATTTTGAATCGATAAAAATACACAAATGAATTACAAATACAAAACAGCTTACTTCGTTCTTTTCTATAGTCAGAAAATAGGCTGAATTACTTTGTTACAAAACGAAATATTACTAACGCCAACTATACACTTAAAAAATGTCTTATAAAATAAATAAATTAACATCTTGAGCACCCATCTACAAATATTTTCTAAACGGTTGATTCTATGTTAATCGTTTAGTTCCTATTGATTATTGTTTTATAAAATTGTAAATCAACATTGGGGCAGTACTTCAACAAACTTTGCAAGTCTTTTTTTCTTTTCCTTCATTAATTTAGGGATGAGTTTTATTTCACGCACTACTGGAAATAACAACAAAATGTTACCTCTTTGTAATATTAGTATAGATTGCTAATGTTAAAATGAATCACTTGTCATTAAATAACTATACAAGGTCCTGCTCTAAGACCTTCGTTTTGATGTGAAGTAACATAACATAAAAGCATAATATAGGCTAGGTTTTTTGATGAATTGTTGAAGCTAATCATCCGTTATAAATGAGCATTACTATCCATAATATATCCGTATCCCTTATAATATTATCACAAAGCCTAACCTAGAAGTTGCAAACATAACCTGCAAGTGGATCACGTAGTTGTTTCATTTTTAAAGTATTAAATCTAATAGACTTATCAGCTTTTATATGTCTCAATTGAGTTATAGTGTTGACACTGTAATATATGTGAGTTTAAGGGAATTAGAATAATAAATAAGGGTGTAACGTAAAGGGAGGGGTATTGCAAAGTTTGGATGATTTAGGCTAATTTAAAATCACATTTCAAAAATAATTAACATAGAAATCCAAAGGGAGAATGCAGGTAGTTTTGTTTTTTATTAGAAATAAGTCATTAGAAATTTGTTAAAAAAGGAAAATAAAGTTAAAAAAAAACAAAGACAATTAAGGTAGGTTTTAATATAAACAAATGACATCATAAGAATATAGCCTCAAAATCAAGGTGTCAAATAAAACAAGACGGAATTTTATCCTCAAACGAGTCTCATAAAACATAAGAAAGCATTTCTGATTGGTTAAAATCAATCACACGAGATGACGTCAGTGCGCGAAACACTACAGAATTGAGCTGGCGTCACCTCGACTTGGATTTGAGTCGTTGAACAGATTATACCTGTTTTTGGTGCATTGGGAGCAATGCTTCCCTAGTTATGGAATTTGCGGTGTTTCTTTAAGAAATACATTTTAAGTTGTGTTAAACTAAAGGTAGAGACAGTGTGATTACGAAAAACATAAAATGGTGTAAGTCGAACAATATAAAAAAAAGTATTAGCAAGGTTGAAAGTTGTCGAGGGTACGCGTTACCTCTACAAAGGACAAAGATGGCCGACGAGAAATGGTGACTTGCAAAGTTGAACAGTGTTTTAGAGTGAGACAGACAGTGTTACAGTAAAAAATGTAAAACAGTGGAGATATTGAGGCTAAGTATTAAAAAACTATAAATTTGTTTCGTATAATAGATTTTTATAAAGAAAAAAGGATTACATTAAATTAAATTCATTCTTTGTTGTTTGGTTTCAAAGTGCACTATAAAATAAAATAACAAAATTACGTACGTAAGTAAAAAACTTAAATAAATAGAAAATAAATCTGCATTCATAAATATTATAAAATCTATAAATTGTTGTATGTTTAAATTTAAAATGGCTGCGTGTGAGTGTGATTTATTTGATTTCATAAAAAGGTTTGAAATATGGTTTGCCAAACATCTGTTTTTGTTACTTTTGTTTTTAATTAATTGAAATGGAGCATTAAAAAGTTAATGCCAACTATTATGTTTCGTTGATTCTATTCCTTTCCTTCCTGGTAAAGTACTTCATGGTAGAGATGAACCTAGTAAAGAAAGTTAAATTCAGTGTAGAGTTATATTAAAATTAGATGGCTGTGTGTTAGTTGGTCGGCCGCAGTGATAAGTTTTGGCGGTATATTCTATGTGTGTGGAACACAGGGTTCATACTTCTGAGATGCGTCGCCCAGTAGTTGCCAACTGAACGCACATATATTTAATCATATTATATGTAACAAAGCTTTAACCGTCAGCTGTGACAAGCACAGATCTGGCAGGGCTACAACGTATTTTCAATTTGGGGTTATGTTTGATTTTTTTTGTTGTGGTTAAGGGGATAATGATTTATTGAATTAAATTATGATTAATAAATAAAGTAAATTACATAAATTGAAGATATAAGAGCACAAATAATTGTTACGTAGAAAGGAATATTTTTTTTTATATAAAATCAACTTAGAGAAAACTTGTAAAAATTTCATTTTATTTTTTATTATTATTAATAAATTTGTTTTGTAAACGGCTTGCAAGAAGGCAGCACGTTACTACACTAGTTCCTTAATGTTCCCCTCAAACGGTTAAATGATCTGAAATCGCCTCAATTTATGAGTTAAATTGTTGATAAATAAAAATAGGCTAGTTTAGAAAGTCAAGGTATGAAATCTGTATAGGCTTTAAACATTTTTAGCACTGGGGAGTAGGGCATGACATTCTATTTAATAGGGAGTAGGTTAATATAATTACAAGTAAGCAATAAAAGGTAGGTTAGACACATGTAACAAAAGCTTATGTAAATATGTATGCTTTCACAGAGTAGTTTAAACTAAAACCTTATAATAATGAAATTAATAAACATTATAAAAAGGCAGCCATATCCGTAATTTTATTGATAGGTAGTTTTCCTAGGTTTCTTAATTTTTCTTGCCCCATCATATTCCACAGGTCATTTAAACGGATGCTCGATCAAAGTTGCGGAAATGGATAGCACTGCTACTGAAAAGAAGATGTTATCTGTTAATTTAGAACTAAAATATGTAATTGTATCTAAATTGTTAATAATAATCATATTTTAATATGTCTATTCAATATTCTAATTTTAAAGGAATATTTTTTAAACTTAAATTATTTTGTTAATGCCGCAGCTCCCAAGTGTCCTATTTAACTGCTATAGATAAACCACTTTTACTAAAGGGGTATTTTTAATTGAAATAGGTATAACAACAACCAGATTTTATATTGCACAGATCTTACAACTTTATTTTGCAAAAAAATCTTACAGTTTAATAAACTAGTAGTTTCTTGCCCATTGAATTTGGTTTGGAAGAAAATATTTTTAATAAAAAAAATCGCTTTAGGGACTCAATAAAGCCGAAATGGTAGCAGAAATTTACTTGACAAAATTTAGAGTTTTCGGGGCGTGGGAGTGTCGTATTGCTGGGTTCCGGGTCACGCCAGTATACATGGAAACACTAAAGCAGACCTAGCTGCTAAGGAAGCCACTTCCTTACAGCCTAGCGTGAGTAGAGTAATGTCGTCCGACTTTATGTCCTCTGTAAAACAAGCCCTGTTTAGACAGTGGGAAGAAGAGTGGGTAGCAGTACAAGGAAATAAACTCCGGCAAATTAAAGATACCGTTCAGCCATGGATATCCTCAAACCGCCAAAGCCGTCGAGAGGAAGTGGTGGTTTCTCGCCTACGCATTGGCCATTCTGGGTTAACCCACGGATTTCTGATGCGACGGGGGGATCCGCCGCTTTGTCCTTACTGCTTAAACCTTCTTTCAATTAAACATCTACTTCTAGATTGTGAAAAGCTGAAACATGTTCGGAAGAGGTTTTGTCTACCAAATTGCATTCAGAGGATGCTGGGTAATGACCCCCAAACCATTAATATGGTGTTAGCATTCCTTCATCGGTTGAATGTAATTGGAAACATTTGAAACAACATACATTTACGTAACTTAAATACCATGTTTAGATTTATTACTTGTTATGTTAGTTAGAGTTTTATTCATTGTTATGTTACAGGACCCTTTACAACCCTGTGACAAGTTGTTAGTGTATAATTATTGTTGTTATCGTTGTTTTTGTTTTTATAGTGTATCGTCTGTAGTGTGTGTAAATTAAAAGTTTAATTTTATACCCGTGTGTGATTGTATGAGCATTATATGAATGCTCTTCGTTATCCAGGCGATGATAACCACCCAGGTTTTTCGCCTTTAAACCCAAAAAAAAAAAAAATTAGAGTTTTCTGGTTTTATGTGTTTCATAAAACTTTTTATGTGCTTTATGCGGCAGGGGCAACCTTTACCATCCTAGATAAACCCCTTCATGGCAAAAGGAGATAACAAAATTTTTCAAAAATAATATGGAAGATGAATCAAATCAACCATCATCATCTACATCCCAGGAAAATAACACTGATTTTGTAGGCCTACATATTAAACATCAAGTAGAGAAAGATGGGGAGAATATTTCAATGTTGACCGAAAATTTTGATAATGTTACTTCTAACACTGATAGCTTGGACATTGTAGACCCCGAAGAAAAAGAGGGTGACAACCCTAAAGAAAGGAGATTGGTGGAAGGAAAAGAGGGTGGAAACCCAGATTAAAAAGAGTGTGGAAATCTAGAAAAAAACTTAATGGATCACAATATAAAGAACATATTTGTATAAAACATATACTCAAACGGGGAGGATCTTGCTTTTGCCTCAGGGCGTAAATTTAGCTTAGAATAAAAGGTACCAACAGAGATAGGTTTGTTATCGCATAAATAAACATAATGAACCGATTCAGTTTACCGATTCATTGAAGAGTCTACCTTCCACCGCCATCATCCTGACCACCTGTACGTCCGCACGAGGACCAAAAGGTATAACCCGACCAGGGAAAACGCCGCTACAAGAAGCCTGGCATAGGTGAGGCGGACCAAGAGGAAGCGGGCCCCTTGACATCTGGCGTCAGAAGTGGATTCTTTGGAAAAAAGGTAAAACTATGGTCAAAAACATTTTTTTAAAAGAAATTTCAATAAGTAATCGATTTATTTTTGGAAAGTTTTGAATTAATAAACTAAATTAACATAATTATTACAAATATTTTTGCAGAAAGATTAAATAAATACAGTATTTAAATGATAATGAAATCATGCATGATAGTATAAAAAAATGTTTACTAACATAAACGATATACGATAGTTATCTGCGCATAAAAGGAAAAGCATAGCATTGGGGCAGCTAACGCTAAACCAAATCGCTACTGGACAAATCCTAAAGTTTACGGTAGTGAATGTTTTGCTTAATTTAAGAAATAAATTGTGCTGCGTGGAAAAATGCTGAATAACATTAGGAACACACGTCACTGACGACAATAAAAAGGATTTCTGTGAAATAATTATTAATAAATAATATTTAAATTAATAAATTGATACAATAATAAATTACAATGGCGGAACAAATACCAATAGATGGCGTAGACAATTCGGTACAGGAGGCGTTTGATTTACTAAACCAAAGATGGAGACAGACAGCAGAAATAAATGAAACATTTAGACAAACTAAGACGAACTGTGCAAATTTACAAAACATTGCAGGAAAGATTAGCTGCGTTCGAAAATAACGAATAAAATTTAAATTGATAGGCACAGCGCGGGAGTTTGTTCAAAATGACCATTGATGTAAGAACGCGACAACATTTAACGAATTAGCAAATGCACTGACGGGAAAATTCGACCAGGGAAAACACCGCTACAAGGAGCCTGGCATAGGTAAGCCCGACCAGAGGAAGCGGGAAACAGTCAAAGGAAAAAATCATAGGAAACCCAAAATAAACAATTTATAATGACTCTTATGAACCAAAATACTTATTTTATTGGATGAATTAACAAAATAAAATACTTACAAAATATTACCTACTACCAAATTTAATTAGATTGTATAATCTAAAATAAATAATGCATACTTAGAAATCATTTCACCTAAGTAGAATAATTAATTTATTGACCTAGTTACAGTCGAAACTGTTTTATTTTGTGTCAGTTTACTGGGTTCAAAGATACTGGCTTTTAAAGTCAAAGACATTCCATTTGGTTTACATCACAAATGGCTGGAACTGCTTTAATATTAAATGTTTTATTAACATCCAACGTTCTTTTGTAACGGTAGTAATCTAAGTTATTTTAATACATTTATTTGTTAAATCAAATTATTTTTCAATTTAAATTAACGAAATGTTATTTTCAAAAGGATAACGCTCTACTGCATAGTATTATATTCTTACGAAATAACATAAAGGAAATTTAACATTTTTTATACTCAACAAATTTGAATTCATGTAAAAACTATAAATATAAATAATAAAGAGTGCTGCAAAAGCTACAGTATGCTCCCAAATAAGCATTACCGAAGTTGTAATAGCTTTAAATGTTTATTTTAGTCAAAATATACAAAGTAAAAGGAAGCTGGAAACTTTAATTTTTGTATACAAATAATATGTTCTTTATTATGTGATCCATTAAATTTAAGACTACTCTCGTAGCCTAAAACTTGGAAAATTAAATGTTTTATACAAATATGTTCTTTATATTGTCATCCATTAAGTTTTTTCTAGATTTCCACACCCTTTTTCTTCTGGGTTTCCAATCTCCTTTTCTTCAGGGTTGTCACCAACATAGAAAATGTTGTAGAAAATGTTGAAAAGGGTTGTCACCGAATGTCATTTTCTTCAGGGTCTACAATGTCCAAGCTATCAGTGTTAGAAGTAACATTATCCAAATTTTCAGTCATCATTGAAACATTGTCCTTATCTTTCTCTACTTGATGTTTAATATGTAGGCCTACAAAATCAGTGTTATTTTCCTGGGATGTAGATGATGATGGTTGATTTGATTCATCTTCCATATTATTTTTGAAAAATTTTGTTATCTCCTTTTGCCATGAAGGGGTTTACAGAGCTGCCAACTTTTCATTTAAGCTATCAGTAATAAAATACGCGAAAACATAATCGAGGTAATAAAGTGGCTCATACTATAAAGTAATGTGCATCATTATAACCAAACATAAACAAATGAGGTAATATATATAGTTTAAGGTTATTTATACCTTTTGGGTTTTTTTTAATGTTAATGTTGCTTATTTAGGATAGCTATTTGGCTATGTATATAAATTATAAACATTTGATTTGTAAATATTTAAAAGATGTGTGATACTTCATAGGCCTAAATCAAAACATAAAAAAAATCCATTTTTTATAGAATATAATGTGTTGCCTTGGACTGTTTAATATAACTTAATAAATTACCTTGAATTAGTTGTCTTCAGTCCGTATTGTAGAATGTTCATAAGCTACAATGGGCACAGTAGGCTGCATGGTTTTGAAATTTAACATTATCCATTCTTAGACACTTTGTAGTTTATGGGAATTGGGAACTTATATAGTTTTTATAAGATTGTAGTCTTTGATTGGAGAACACACACACATATAGGTTTTTTATACACATCACTATCACTGTTTGTTTTGGGTACATATTAAATATTTGGGGTTTATATAGTACATAAAGGAAAATCACTTGGGGTATTGGGAATGGGGGGGGGGACTTAAATAGTTTTTATAAGATTGTAGTCTTTGATTGGGGAACACATACATAGGTTTTTATACACAACGAACACTGTCACTATTTGTTTTGGGTGCATAAGAGTTTAAATAAGGGTAAGATATTAAATATTTGGGGTTTATGTAGTACATAGGAGCAAATCACTTGGGAATGGGGATTTATATAGTTTTTATAAGATTGTAGTCTTTGGGGAACACATACATAGAGGAAAATCACTTGGGAATGGGGACTTATATAGTTTTTATAAGATTGTAGTCTTTGGGGAACACATACATAAAGGAAAATCACTTGGGAATGGGGACTTATATAGTTTTTATAAGATTATAGTCTTTGGGGAACACATACATAGAGGAAAATCACTTGGGAATGGGGACTTATATAGTTTTTATAAGATTGTAGTCTTTGGGGAACACATACACAGAGGAAAATCACTTGGGAATGGGGACTTATATAGTTTTTATAAGATTGTAGTCTTTGGGAAACACATAAATAGAGGAAAATCACTTGGGTTTGGGAACAAATCTTATCACTGTTTATCAGTTTGTGGAGGGGTAGACAATTGTTATTTATTAGAAGGTCCAGGTGTTGCTAGAGTAAGTCTTGTTGCTTGCTTAGTTTTTTGAAGAGTTTCTTTGGAAAACTTATTCTTGTAGCATGGCATTTCAATACTAGAGTTTCTTATTTTTTGAACTAGAAGGGCGTTCAATGTTTCAATACCAAGAGAAGGTCTAAATTCTGTTTGGTTTTTCCTTATGATGCTGAAGATTCTCTCTGTTGGAGCATTAGAGTGTGGCACTAATAATACAGCAAGTATTAATTTTGATAACGTTGAAAACATTTGAAGTCCTGAAGCATCCTGTAGTTGTGAAATATTGTACCAGGTTACATCTACTCTATCTTTTAATGTTTCATCATCAAAGGATGCAAACTGATATTTTGAGAACTCTAACTCTAAATGTTCTGCTTCTTCATCAGAAAGCAAGTTAGGAAACTGATCTAATAGAAATTTAATTGAATTAAAAGTCATGCTTTTTCGCAGTGAGATATCAGCTATCTCAGCATGTTTCAGGTACTCACTATCTAGGGGGAATTTGTTTTTTATGTACTCACAACCCTTTACATAAAATTGTCTGACATCTGAAAAAAAAAATTTCTAAATCTTTAACACTAAAACACTTTTCACTTATGTAAGACCTAGATTTATGCCCAATAACTAAGTCTTTATCGTCTTTTTGATTTTTGATCTTAGCAAAATTGACATTTAAAAAACTTGTCTCACTAGTAACAGCACTAGGCTTAATAAATCTAACCATCAAATCACTTAAAAGAGTGTTAAGTTTTCTCCGTAGCAAGTGTATTACTGGGGCCTCTTGCTGAAGAAATACATTTACAGAGGTAAACTCCGGCAGTAGGCTGCTTAAAAACAAACAATAAAGTTTTGTAAGGGGATTTTCCAACTGTTCTTTCACTTTTACAAATTGGGAATTCTTACTGTTCTGCTTATAACTGTCACTAGTTACATCACAAAAAAATTTTATCAACGAGTCCCACTGCTCAATGAGCCTTTTCACAGCTTCTAAAAGGGATAGCCAACGAGTTCCCACATGTTTTAAAATTTTGTGAGGTTTGTCTCCACATACAGCTTGACACAGTTTAAAAGTGTTTTTCCGTTTACTGCTTTTTTCAAAAAAATTATAAATACTGATTAATAATTGTTCCACATTCACTTCAGTAAGACAAACTGTAGCTTTTTGTGCAGCAAGATGAATTAAGTGACAAGAACAGCCCTGAATTAAAACTGCAGGTTGAGCCTTTTTCACAAAAGCAGCCACTTCTTTTGATTTACCCATCATTGTGTTAGCATTATCACAAGCAAATGCTAGACAATTTTTCCAAGGAATATCCCTTTTCTTAAATTCTGCATTTAAAATGTTAAAAATTCCCTCCCCAGTATTGTCTGTAGATTGAAGTAATGTCAACAACACAGTACATATTTTCCCTTCAGATTGGTCCAAGTATGAAATGACAAGAGGATATATTTTAGAGTCATTTGAATCTGAACTACCATCAGTCGCCAAAGCAAATGGGCCTACTTTTAATATTTGCGTAAGCTGGTCTTGAAAACAACTAGACAAACATTTCACAATAGCGCTTGTCTTTGTTCTAGCACACGCGTATTTTTTTGCGATGGCAGAATCGGGAAACATACTTTTAAATAAATGTCCTGCATGATCCGCACTAGACAAAGCAACGTTATGTTCTATTAAAAAAGAAGTAAACAAAACTTCGGCATTTATAACAGAGTTGTCGTCCGACTGTGCAAAAAATGTAGTCAACGGTTTCGAGTTAGTTTTTCCTTTATTGTTATTTTCGTGGAGTTTTGAAATAATGTGCCGCCTACAGTCATCTCTTCCACCATGGGCTACACTAAAATCACGGTTGCACACTGAACAAAACACATTGTTGACAGAAGAAGACGACGCAATTAAACTAGGCCATTCCGTTGTATACTCTGTCCGGTATTTTTGCAACACTTTCTTCTTTTTTTGTTCTGCTACAGTAGCTTCACTTTCACAACGATTTAAAAATCGCTTCATATTCGTTTAGAAACACTCTAGTTTGTTGAACAAATTTAAAATACACTTAATACACCGACCTACTATAACTAACTCAAACGCATCTAAACCAAAACTAAATAGCAAGCTTACAAGTCCAACACTTCACAAAGAGAAATTCACACTACTGTACTCACGCCCTGATGCGATAACACGTCTAATGCTGTGCAAAGCACGCTGAATAGAACAGCTTGCATGTGACGTCATTCGTTACCATGGTAACCTTGGTCCTTGCATACCACTCCTATCGTATTTTCCCGCACAAGTTGACAAAAGTAACAAAGAACACTAGAAACACGTTTCTTAAGGTTTATACCTGCAAAACTTCCCATTTTACCAAACTCATTTATTACTTGCAACAACTTTCCATTTTACCAAACTCGTTTATTACTTAAAATATGGCTAAAATTTCCTTTACATATTTTAGTTGCTATTAAAATAGCATTCTTTGAAGAAAACCGTAATTTATTTTACATTTCCGTAACTCCGTAATTTCTTTTAGTAAACTGTAATGATTACGGATAATCCGTAATAGTTGGCAGATATGGGTTTATCTAGGGTGGTAAAGGTTGCCCCTGCCACATAAAACCAGAAAACTCTAAATTATGTCAAGTAAATTTCTGCTACCATTTCGGCTTTATTGAGTCCCTAAAGCGATTTTTTTATTAAAAATATTTTCTTCCAAACCAAATTTAATGGGCAAGAAAGTACTAGTTTATTAAACTGTAAGATTTTTTGCAAAATAAAGTTGTATGATCTGTGCAATATAAAATCTTGTCAATGTTATACCTATTCCAATTAAAAATACCCCTTTAGTAAAAGTGGTTTGTTGTCTATAGTCGTTAGAAGGACACTTGGGAGCTGCGGCATTAACAAAATAATTAAAATTTAAAAATATTCCTTTAAAAGTAGAATATTGAATAGACATATTAAAATATGGGAAACAAAGTTGATCGCGTCCGCAGCATACTTTAAGTTGTACGTGTTTCTTGGGTAGTGCTAAATGATCAACAATGATGGCTGTTGCTTCCCAAAGCCAGAACCAAAACAAGAGAAGACTGGGGAAGGGAGAGAGAAAGGAACAAATTGTCCTTATCAGGACAGACAAAGTTTTAAATCAGACGGCTAACAATATACATCACAATATAAGTATGAACAACGTATCACTGGAACGCAGGTGGTCTGACTCTGTCAGAGAACAGGTATGAGTAGATATGTTTTGTAGGTTTAATTTAATTCCATGGTTCTGATGGTTCTTTAAGGGGCGTAGAGACTGCAGCAGAACAAGATAGCCTGCGATAGGTCACTGCAAAATAAATCAGGTGGTCTCTAAGGAAATTTTAAACATGCCGTCAGACCACATGATATCAAAACTCTATTGAGAAACCCTTCAAGACAAAAATCTTCTCTATGGAAGAATGGGAGTCTGGAAGGAGTTTATACGACGAGCAGGATATAGTCTGGTTTATAGATGGCTCGAAGACGGATACGGGAACAGGGAGTGGAGTCAATGAGGTTCAACCTGAGGGCTCCACTGTCCTGTATCTAGGCAAACATGCTACTGTTTTTCAGGCAGAAGTTTGTGCGATCTCAGAGTGCATAGAGAGAATCTTAGAATGCGATACAAAGGTAAGAACATCATGATTTTCTCTGATAGCCAAGCAGCGATCAAAGCGCTAAATTCATATAGAGTAAAATCTAAAGTGGTGTGGCACTGCCTCTCGGCATTGATGAACCTTTTAGCCAGGGGAACGAGGTTTCGGTGTACTGGGTCCCTGGGCATTCAGGTATTAATGGTAATGAGAAAGCAGATGAGCTAGCCAGGAAAGGGTCTAAGTCTCCTCTTGTGGGCCCTGAGCCGGTGCTTGGGATTTCCTATGGACATGCTAGAGCATCTGTTGAGATGTGGATGCAGGAGGGCAAAGACAAAGCCTGGAGGGTTTCAGGAACTAGAGGACTTGCCAGGAAGTTGTTCAAGCTAGGTAGGAAACATGCTGAAGAACTTATCTCGCTAGGAAGGGATAGTATGAGATGGGTGGTTGGAAGATTAACGGGTCACTGTCACCTCAGGAAACACCTACATAGAATTGTGATTGCCGAGGAGAGTATATGTAGGAAATGTGGAGATTGGCTGAAGAATCGACGGAACACATCCTTTTGGAGTGTGAAGCTCTAGGTAGAGCCAGCACTTTTACTCTAGGTCCCCCAGGGCAGCAAAGGGAAACCATCCTAGGACACCCAATAGGTAGCATCTGTGCCTTTATGAGGAAGATGGGTACAGGTCGGCCAAAACTTCTGTGCGTGCGGACGGTTCGCTACTAGCGGCACTAAAAACATAGCCTGTTGCTCTCCGCATTTTACAAAGCCTATATTCTATATTTATTTACTTTCTTAACAGAATAACAAATTAACGTTTTAAGATGTGTATTTGAAATCTACTGAAAATGGTATTAAAAATGATACCAAACTCGTTTTATATATTAGAACATATAATAATAATATGATGATGAAAATATGAGCTATTGTTAGATTTTAAAACTATAAGATTGCTTTGACCTATATCGCCTATTGAATGTACTTCAACTTGCATTAGGTCAACTTGAACACAGCTTTTATTTAATATAAAACTATATAATATAAATCCCATTCAATACCAAACAAATTAAACACTATACAGAATATTTCATAATTATTAATCTTTCCACGGCTTTACGTCAACTCGAATATAGCTTAGTATTTTTTTAAGTTTGTAGGATAAGGGATATATGTAAATAAAAAATAAAATTGGAGGAAAAGTTTGATACACCATTTAATATAAAATTATACAATATATATCCCATTCAATACAAAACAAATGCAATACAATATGTTTCTTGGCTATTAAACTTTCCCCTGCTTTAAATTTCTTCTGATCGGTTCGCTTGACCACTCTTTAAAAATATGGTTTCTTTTGTTCCCTCTGCAAGGAAAAAATACAAATAATTACAACCATTATAGGTAATTAAGTTTTTTTTAAATTCATATTTATTTAAAAGATAGAACCATTGCAAACGGTGTTATAAAGTATTATATATATTATTATGATTGTTATTATTCATAAAAAGTACTTTTTTTACAACCCCTAGCTTATTTATTTTATTTTGTAATACGATACATGCTAATTTTGTGGAAATTACAGCAAATTGTTGCATATCTAATTTTAAATGTCAACTGTTTATTTATTCATCACCTGATCTTGATAATCATTTTACTATTTTGTAGGAGAATAAATTTTTAATTTTTTTGTGTCTATACATTTTTGAAGCACCCTGTATAATGTTACTATCGTTTAAAGTTAAGTAAATAATTTTCAGTAAGTAATATGCAGGATTTTCATTTGAGTTCTTCTACGCCACTCATTGCGTTTGAGTCATCCTCGTCCGTGTCTTCAGTGTCGGAGTCGTCCTCAAGATTGATAACGAACGAATCTATAAAACTGTCGATTCCCCCTTCGTTTTCCAAGTATTCGTTCTCAATTGTTTTGACTCGCTCGCACTTCCTAGTCCAATCATCTTGACACATAGAAGCTATTTATTTTGTCTTCTGTGATTTTTTGTACTTCAGAAAAGGTGCATGACACATTTTTACTTGCTACAAACCCTTTAATGTCGGCCCATATGAGTTCAATTGGGTTTAAGTCAGGGTGATAAGGAGGGAGTCTTAGCACTGTGTGATCTTCTTTCTGCACTGTTTCATCCAGAAGATAGCGGATGAGTCTTGGTTTGTGCAGCTTAATCAATTGATACAGTTCTGGGACGAACATGTCATCAGTGAAGGGGATGTTATGGTTGGAAAGCCAATCTTTCATTTCCTGTTTTTTACTTTTCGTAGTAGGGGCCTTTTCAATTTGCACGTTGTGGTACGAAGCATTATCTACCACTAAGACACTTCTAGATTCTAAATTGGGTAAAAGTTTCTCAGTCAACCACTTTATGAACATTTCCTGATTCACATTGTCATGATAATCCCCCGTATGTTTCGAAGCTTTACACGTCTTCAACGCTTTTGGGATAAACCCTTTCTCGCCACCTGCGTGTATAATAATAAGTCTGTCACCTTTTGAGATAGGAACACGCAAACCATTGTTAGTCTCATCAGCCCACGATTTACTTTGCATATGTGTCGAATGAATGTAAGATTCGTCTAAATAGACAATAGGCCTTCCTTCACTCCTGAAACGCCTCACTGATCTTAAGTATGATATTCTTTTCTCCCTAATATCCTGTGTTTCAATAAGAAGTTTTCTGTTGTTTTGAGTTTTTCTCCTTTTGAAACCCAAGTCTTTTAATATACTTTTTAAACTAGATTTCTGCCCTTGAAAATTAATTTTGTCTCTCAGTTCAACTAAAAGTAACTTAACTGTAGGGAAACACTTCTTTTGTATATGGAAATCATAAATGATACGTCTCACAACACATTTATCGAAGTCGTCTAGTCCTGTGATGGCCTAGGGAAATTGTGACTTTTTTCCTGGCGTTGAAAATTGCCTCGTTTTACAGTCTTCATCTTCTTTTAATTTCTTCAAATCGCTGTTAATTTTAGTTACCAACCGCTCAGACACACCTACAGCCGCAGCAGTCCTTTCGCGAGCAGTCCCCCTATTTTCAGTGCAGGGGATAGGGGTGAGTGAGTGACGCTGAGTCGGAGAGTTAAGAATATTCATTTAAGACAAAGAAGCCTCCTTACTTGAGTTCCACGATATATTCCTTAACTATTCACACTAAATTAATTCTATACGAATAGTTGTATTGCTGTTAGAGAGATATAACTTTAAGTTTCAATAAATATATCTTGATTCTCATCTATTTTAATTTTCACAATTAAAATCATAAAATATGACCAGTAAACCAACTTAAGGATATTAAACCTGAAAACATGTAAAATTTAACTAAACATCTAATTTAAAAATGTGATAACTACCAGAGCGTTTATGCTGTATAGAACAGCGTGGGGTCGACCGGCTGTGGTCCGCGACAGCGCGGAGGCGGTCGGCGTGGCGGGGCGCGTAGAACTGAACATAGCAGTAGTTTACATCGGATTATTGAACAAACTAGAAGTTCTATCGAAAATGTTTTCGAATAAATTTTGAAGATCAACAAATTAGCTACAACTTTCTCGCTGGAAGTTTGTTTCAACCTCAAAAATAAAAAATTTCAGCGCTTACTGACTTTTTCATGTCATGCTGTTACAATTTTGTAATCTTTTTCATTATTAAAAATAACACATAATTTTAAACTAAAATTTATTTATACCGTTGGATGCGGCGCAATTCATGCAGAAAAGAAATATATAAATTTAATTATAGTTTTATTATTCCTAAGAGGACCAGGAGCGTGTAAATGACAATGCGTCCACCTTTTTCTGCTCATTTGGGGAGCACTCCATGGTTTCTACCTCGCTGCGCTGTAGTAGCAAGACACGGATGTTTTCACAAAAGTACCCCCGCCAACCCCCTCGCCTGGAACCGACCAGGTCTGGTCGCGCGCACAGAAATTTTGGCCGATCTGTATTACTGGTTGGGAATAACTAGGAAATTTAAGGAGGCAAAAGATCTATTTGGTCGACGCCGGCAGGGTTCTTTTAGGACCCTGCAACCCATGGAAAAAAATATGGTTCTGATAAAACTGAGTTTGTGATTTTAATTACCGAATTTAATTTAACGGCATGGTTTTCTGGGAAGGGGAAAGATTTAATTTAATTCTAAACTAAAATATTCACAAAATGTCTCCACAGATTAAACAAATAGCGACTACTCCAACGATCAAAAAGGTCTAGGAACAGAAGATTTATCACTACATTCACATATCCACATATAAAATAAAGCTTGTTCATAATACTTTTTAAGTATTTATTTAGCCATAGATAAACATTTGTACATCTAACTAATGTAAAACTACTGGAACCTAACCTAACCTAACAAATTACTAACCAAAACGTATCTAACTAACATAACCTATCGATAACATCAACTTACTGAAACTGTTGATTTAGATGCGATAGACATAATAGAATAGGCATAAGAACAATATTTTTTACTTTATCAGCTTCGTGAGTCAATATAATGCACAAGTTGAAATCTAAAAGTGTGTATCATATTGAAAAGTGGGCTAGTGCAGGAACAAAATAAACAAAATAACGTACTCATGGCCCATGTGCATCTTATTGCTGCATGGTAATAAAAATTCTTTGAAAAGTAAGAAATATTTGTTTGTTTTTTAGTTTCTATATGAAGACTATCCAGAGGGGCGAGTTCATATGTCAGAAAGCCTTGAACCAGTTTACAAAGACAAGCGGTAAAAGAGCCACACTGCTTGAACTCGCAAGTTAAAAGCTGTAGGCTGCAGTAGTGGTCTTCGTGCCTCAATGAAACATTTGTTAGGCAAATCATGAAAACATTGAACTTCTGATTAGGCCTATTACAATTTATGTGGGTTAATGGAATGAATTGCAATGACTTTGTGTTTGGCTTTCGTCAAATGGCTTCGTTTATTATATTACATTATTTAATCTTCAACACATTAACCTTCTAAACCCCCTCCTCCTAAACCGGTTACCCTTAATTGGGCTCCCTTATTCAAAACACTAGTGGGAATAAATAAACCCCCAATTTAAAAACTTAAAAAATCAAGGTGAAATTTATTTGAAAGCTAAACCCTCCTAACAGTATCTTTTTCATCTTCTACTGTTAACTTTTTTGTAGTTTGTAATTATTTGGTGGTAAACATTAACACTTTGTATTCTTTCTTCTAAATAACGCTACAAATTGCATTAAAAACGAACCCTTTTTGTAATGAATATTGGCATCTTAGTTATAGACTAAAACGGGTAGACAAACCATTTTTCCTATTGCAATAATGGCGGTGTTTTAAACGCACCCCAGCAGTCTTTGACGGGTCTGCACTGATGAACTGAAAACAACAAGTCATATAGACGAGTCATAAAACTCTAGCAGTACTTCAGGGTTGCCACAACTTTCTTATTTTTATAACAAAATCTACCTACCTGGGGGTTAAAATATGTCCCGGGCGCTCACTTAGAGTTAAAAATTATTCCTTCTAAACCAAATACAAGGCAGTTTTAATTGTTAGGATATTTCTTTGACTTTGATAAGGAAAATCAAAATTATGAAGTTAAAATTTTTGAAAATTGTTGAAAAAAGCTACGTGAAATCATGTTTGTAAATAAATAGTTATAACATTAGTCGTTATAAAAAATAAAAATCTAATATGTTGAACACTAAAAAAAAAATATTGGAGTTCGAGATTTTACTTTAAGTTAAAAATAAAAAAATTATTTGAATTTATAAAAGATTATGTGTGAACTTTTCTTTGTTACTCTTTTAATGATTTTACTTTACTTTATTTAAGAAACAATCTCAACTTACTTTAATCTAACAACTTTAAAAAACAATTTCCAACTTAACCTCAAAGTTTGTTTACCTTTACGTTTCTGCTAATCCACACATAACATCTCAATGCTATATGACATCACATGGTGCCATCCTATATGCTTACGTCATTGAAACGCAAGCAGTCAGACTTTCGTGCCAATACAACTACATGTGGGTCATATCTAGTAATTTGCATACCATAATTTATGTAATAAATTTACTTTGTTTTCTCTCGGGTTTGTGGATTCTTAAACTGAAAAGTACTCGCTAAAGAAGCCAATTATGGTGAACACAATGAGACCACAAGACGTTGCAGCATTGACCAAATCTTTTAATCACGCATTCTCAAAATATTTACATTACACATGAAAATTATTGAACACTCAAATAAAATAAACATCCTAATAATAATAATAATAATTTCAAGATTTTTAGGCAGATTTCTTTACCAAATTAAGAGACGCAATATCAATGAAGTTAAACAAAAGAAAAAATTGAATTTAATAGCAGACTGCAAATCAAAAAGTTCAAGTTAAAAATTTAAAAAAAATATAGGCCTACCTACAAATTATCAAAGTTTTTGTCTTATTATATATACTTGCGTGATTCTGCGATGGGCCCACTTAAATATCCAAATTAGTTTCACATTTCACTTTTTATCACACACAGTTCTGCTTGCACAAGGTCACAAACATATCTGTTATCATCTCCTTAAATCTTCATTAAATTTTACCGCCAAAGCACCCACAATTGTCGATCGACACACTCTTGCCCCTAGGCAAAAAACTTTTACTTTATCTCACTAAATTATTCAACATAATTAACTCAAACTGCAGAGCTACACATCTAGCCTACAGCTAAACTCGCCATATTGTCTTCTTCTCTCTCGACCCATACAAAGCCACCTAGACTTTTTCTTCATCGCTTTCCATTTCATGATCCACTGAATTTCTCCAACACTCATGATAATATTATTGTTTGTGACATATGTTTTGATATATGTTATTTTTTTTTTATTGTCCTTTGCAGATATTTTCTTTTTATATATTTTAATTTTAATACACACTGTTCTTTTTACTACACACAGTTTATCTCCAACGTTCAAATTTACACAAGCATATAACCTTATTCTTGCACATATTCTTTATATTAGTCCCAGTTTACATTAGTTGTATTTTAATTATTTTTAGTCTGCTTTTTTTTTTAATTATTACTTTATTATTTTTTAAGTTTGCTTACTATAATTTTATTATTACTCATTATTATATATTTAAATTATTTCTTGCGTCTTATACGTTATGGGAATTATCATACAAATACTGCCTTCTAAATTTTGCGCCTCTAACTTTTATAGACTGATCATTCTCTGAGTTCTTTTTTATTTATAAACTACATTATGATTTATATATTACAGGGTTGTATATGTCACATAGTAATTTGTGTATATTTG
>JAGFPH010013211.1:5397-27253 GCA_018207615.1 Philaenus spumarius
ATTTTAAATGCATTACTACAAGTACAAATTGTCCCCGGAATACACTCGGTTTGGGTTACGAGGTATACAAACTGTTACGGGCGAATGTTATTGCAAACGACCTATAATGTGCACAGAGCTTTATTCAATAGCTTACGTCAGCGTTGTCAAAACACTTAACCTTAGAATGGATGTCGTAGAACTTTCCCGAGCGAATCAATTATTGTAGACTTCAGTACTTGTGTATTTACACAGATTGGAAATCACGTGATTAAAACAAGAACGTTGACTTGTGTTTATACACAACAATGCGAGCTCGACTTGTGAGAAGACATACGATGGAATGAAACTCGAACACAGTTTCTCACAACTAATAGGTTTATCTACCCGAACGCGTTTCAACGACAGTGTCGCCATCTTCAGTGATGTACGAGATACAATAATCAAACTATAACTGTTAATAGCTATAAAACCAGTCATACGGCTCACAAACCCTGGCAACGACCAATTACAAAGCAAATGAAAACATATTATTGCATATTCTGATATTTTCACGATTGAACGGTGACCAATGTAAGACAGACATCGAAATAGACACCGCTATCTCCAATAATTCGAATTGTGGTGTGCTATGCAAGTTCACCATTAATATTTAAATAATCAGTAATCAAAATTTCAAATATTGTTTAAAATTAGGCTACCAACTAAATGAAACAATATAATATGTAACACCAGATGTTTGAATTATAATACAGTAAGCATTTTGTTTGCTTTTTGTTAGTTGTAAACCTGATTCTAAATTTAAAAAATTGGTTGTAAATAAACGTGTTTGGTTCATTGTAGGCCTGACCTGAAATTGTTTTCCATCCAAACTCGCTGTTTTATTTATAATATGTAACAACAGCTGTTTGAATTGAATTATTATAATACAGTAAGCATTTTTCCTTGATTTTTGTTTGTGTTTGCTTTCAGTTTGTTAATCTTACCTAAAAAAACTTGTTAGCCCAGTCGGTATAGGTTACAACTACCAGTAATTTGCAATACGGCTGAATTTTTTTTTAAAGGTACATTAAAGTATGTAGATTAACATAAAAAAAAGTTTACCAGTCTATCGATTTCCCAAAGTCGAAAAAAAAATCGATTATCATTTTTTTTTTCGATTATCCTTAATATTTCGAGCTGGGATGAAGATAGAAGAAAATAAAAAATACCAACGTGTAGGGGAGGTATTTTTCAACAAAAAAGGTCATATGTATTTATTTCGTCGGAGCAATGGTTTGTCTGGAAAAAATTCGATAATGCAGGTATGTATTTTGCAGCAGGGGAAATCACTAAAAGGGGACATCTTATTCATATATGAAGCGTTGGCTCATTCTAAATTGGCCGAATTTTAATATATCGAATTGAAACTTGACATAGGTGTTAAAATATATATTTTAAACATTTATGCTGAGTCTCATCTTGTTATCTTGAAAATGACCCGATCTAGGAGTCGATTTCGATTATCGATTTTAGGAGTACCGGATCCACCAATTCATTTTAAACAGCTCCAGTTTAGAAACTTTTTGGAATATCAACATAAAATTTGTTTTACAAGTTGAGTACACCAGTATAAATATTCTTAGTAAGTATGAACGATATTTGTCATGCTATTTTTAAAAACGAGGCGCTTGAAAATAGTCTTCTGTTTTACCTATCTCGTTTTAAGTATAACACTTTTGGATTCAACGACTCCATTTTCGACATTTTTGAACATATCGATTTAAAAATTGGTACAGACGTTAAAAATACAATTGTTTTTTGCTATACTTATTTTAAAAACTATATTTTAAAAAATGACTAATTTGCAGCTGATCAACTCAAGCGTTTTGATGAAAAATCTAAAAAGGTCTAAAATTATACTTGTTTAATTTACTTGTGCTTTTAAAAGTAAATAATGAAAAAGGTTTATACTCCTTGAACTTGTTTGAATATATATATTTAACTTGTAAAAAAACTTTCAGGTTGATATTTTGAAAATTTTCTAAACTGGAGCTGTTTAAAATGAATTGGTGGGTCCGGTACTCCTAAAATCGAGAAACCCATTAATAAGTCAAGTGGCTCTAGATCGGGTAATTTTCAAGATAACAAGCTGAGACTCAGCATAAATGTTTAAAATATATATTTTAACTCCTATGTCAAGTTTCAATTCGATATATTAAAATTCGGCCAAATTAGAATGAGCCAACGCTTCATATATGAAAAGATGTCCCCTTTTAGTGATTTCCCCTGCTGCAAAATACATACCTGCATTATCGAATTTTTTCCAGACAAACCATTGCTCGGACGAAATAAATACATATGACCTTTTTTGTTTAAAAATACCTCCCCTACACGGTGGTGTTTTTTATTTTCCTCTATCTTTATCCCAACTCAAAATATTAGGGATAATCGAAAAAAAAATGATAATCGATTTTTTTTCGACTTTGGGAAATCGATAGACTGGTAAACTTTTTTTATGTTAATCTACATACTTTAATGTACTTATAAAAAAAATTCAGCCGTATTGCAAATTACTGGTACTTTTGGTCTAAATTGACCTTTACCGACTGGCCTATTGTAGGTAGTGAAGAAAAACAAACCGATTATAAATCTGCTAAGTTGGTTGCTATGCTAATGAATGTAAACAAACACGTTTGTGTTGCTAACCTTTTGAACCGAAACAGCTGTTTTACCTGATATAGGGCCAGAAATGAACTCCCAAATTTCCACCATTAAAAATTAAAATTTTGCAAAATTCTTTCTTAGTGTACCTCTAAGACCCAATAAGAATTTACCTTTAAATTTTCGTACTTGTATCTTAAGGGTCTGCTCCAGTAACCGAGAAAGCAACCGGAAATGCAACCGCTTCTCACTGTATCCCTATCTAAACAATGCAATTTCTTGCAGCTGAACGCTTTGACATCGCCTCATTTCAAATCATTTTATAAGTCTATTTTTTGTAATTGAGTGTTGAAAAAAAACTGAATATTCTTTATAAAATTTCCGATCCGGCTTGTAAATTATTTTTCATTATTAATTTTGTATTGTGTTAGGAAAAAAAAATCAAACTTTGTACTCACAAAATGTCAATTAAATAACAATTTTTTAAAAAAATGTAAATTGCAAGACGGATGAGTATTGTGACTGTGCTTAAAATGAGACCTTGCAAACAGTTTTATGATAAAAAGTAAACGAAATAAATGGTTTGAAATTTAACATTGCTCTTATGGGATAAAAATCCAAGATAGCCGCCACTACAGCAGTCCCTTAAGTAGTTTTTGCTCTTCGTTGATTTTATGCCAGTTAAGATAAAAACGCTTAATAACCGGGTCTTTTTTAAATTGGCCACCATTGTTGTCTTGTAAACTATAAATCTGACAGCAAACTTTAAATGGGGAACCTTTCCCTTTTTTTTTTTGTATATATACAGGGTGGAACAAAGTTAGTGTTAAAAACTTCAGGAAATGGTTCTACGTGTCAAAATAAATAGAAAATCAAGAATAATATTTTGTCGAAAAACGCTTAATTTTCCAAATATCCGCCATTTTGTTTCTTTAACTAAATAATTCATATATAGAAAACGGTTTAACCGATTGAGTTCAAACTTGGCATGAAGTTTAACCCAACAATGATATGTCTTAAGAAAAATAATCGATTATATCCAATCTTGAATTTTAAAATGGCAGGTGTTTGAAAATGTCAGACCAAAATTACTCAAAAACCGTACATTTTAACAATTGTAAAGGTACCTTTTTTGTAGCCCTTTTAATTCCCTATCGGATGATTTAACTTTCAAAACAATCGGATGAAGAAGAATAGTTAAGTTAAAGATAATGACAGCAAATGTGCATACAATATTGTAGTATTTCTTGTGTTGGTATAGGATGCCGGGTTGAATAAACCAATTATTACGCATAACTTAGCTTTATCCTTCATTCGAGTGTTTTAACAGTTACACCAACCGATAGGGAATCAAAGGGGCTACAGTAAAAGTGTCTTGATATTTTTTGTTAAAATTTACGGGTTTTGAGTAGTTTAGGTTTGAAATATTCAAACAGCAGCCATTTTTACTTTCTCCCCCTATACCATAGTATATGGAGAAAGTATTGTATTCGTCAAAATTTTCGAGTTTGAGTTTTGGGTGGAAATATCCGTTTTGAGTCCCCCTGAACCTAAAAAAGTGGTTTTCGGAGTGATGTTCTGTGTGTGTCTGTGTGGATGTTATCAGACCTAGAGCCTAAACCAGTCGTCCGATTTTGATGAAATTTGGTATGGAGTTACTAATCCACGTTATCTCCAGGCATTTTTTTCATTTTTGTAAATTTTTTATTTTTAAGGGTAATTTTCCCATAAAAACCCTTAAAATAACGGAAAAATCTACTTTTCTCAAAAACGGCTCTAACGATTTTGATTAAAATTTTATAGTTTATTAGGGACCTAAAGTACTATAAACTGTAAAATTTTAATCAAAATCGTTCGGACCGTTTTGGGAAAAAGTTGGTTTTTCCGTTATTTTATGGATTTTTATGGGAAAACAACTTTAATACAAATTCACCTCTCCTACCCCACGCTACAAGTCACCGTGAATCTGTTTAATAATTTAAATATGTTTGTGAGAAAGTATGTGCCAGTTCCTGGTACCGTTTATTAAATGCATGATTGGATATAATCGCTTATTTTTCTCAAAATAGATCATTGTTAGGTTAAACTTCGTGGCAAGTTTGAAGTCAATCGGTTAAACCATTCTCTGGATATTAATTATTTAGTAAAAGAAGCAAAATGGCGGATATTTGGAAAATGAAGCGTTTTTCGAAAAAATATTATTTCTCATTTTCTATTTATTTTGACTCAAAGAACCATTTCCCGAAGTTTTTAACACTAACTTTGTTCTACCCTGTGTATATACATATATGCGACTAACCGTTTAAAAGTTAGAGGGGTATAAAGATTTAAAAACACCCTAACTGAGGGTAAGATATTTTTGAATGGAAACGTTTTGAACCAATGAAAACGCTCTTAACCTTTCATCGGAGGTTACCTCCATATCAGAGACTTTTTTCTAATAAAATGTGGAAGAGTGTGCTCGTCTGTCTCATTTTCTGCACCATTTCACAACACTCTTGTAGGAATTGACCCATATCCAATTTTTGCCGCTTACTCCTTTTATTTCGGTATTAGTTTTTATGACTATTTCATTATTTTATATTGGCGTATGTAGATATTTTCGACATTTTGGTTACCTATTCATATTATATATATACTACATATTTTAGAGGTGTTTATATACTAGAGTATATATATACTACATATATACTACAATGTACAAACTACACATTGCGTAAAAGGTGAAGAAAACACAGCAACTTTTTAGCGAACATTACATTTTGAAATTTTTTGAATATATAATTTTTAACCATTTGCATTGATACAATAGAAACAGTTTCTATTAAAACCAGGGGTTTACTCGTAATTTTTCCAGTACCGGAACGCTGCCGCGGAAGGGGTCCGGAAATTTTTTGAAATTTTCACTTCTAAAACCCCTACTTTACGTATCTTTGGTGAGTTTAAGGGTGCAGATAATGTGCTTACCTGTATAAGAAAAGTACACATGTATATGTAACTATTTTGTACTTGTTATAGCAAATTTTAGCTATTTTAAGCAAAAACTCGACAAAATGTGTACTATTTAGTCAATAGTCTTTATCAGAAATTTAAATCCTCGGTAAAAGACTGTAAACCTAAACACATTTTATGTATATCAAGAAGTGACTTTTTGTATACAAAAACAATTCAACACAAGCAAGCTTATCACGAGAACACAAAACACAACACAGACGCTTGTTAATGCATTATTCTAACGACACTCCAAAGTCACAAAACTAAACATCACAATTTCAACGTCAAAGCGACCAGCCACTTTTTAGTTTTTCATAGTTCGCGAGAGGTAGCATGTACAGGGCAACCTGCTAAATCGCCGTGCGGCCGGCGTTCATGTACCTACTTTTAAATATTTTCCTATTATGGGGTGCCTTTCAACCTTGTATTGTCAGTGTACAGCCATTATTTGTATGTATAATCCGTGTTATGCTCTCATTTGGGATATTTATTTTTTAATTATTTAATCGTGAAATTAAATGAGTTATTCGATAAGTATTAATTACTAAATGTGGTTCAAATTATATCATGTTTGTTCTTATTTTGATTACAATAATAATAATGCCGAAAAAGTTAATAATATAAAAGTATAAGAATCAATTTTTTTAACTTTTCGGCCCCCTCAACTCTGAATCATCGATCTCTTATTTGTAGCCGTTCGCACCGCTCGCCGAACATCAGAGACGTGCCGTGAGGGCCCGCGAGGCTGGCAAAAGGGTGTCTGGTGCTCCCAAGTTGCCCCATTTCGATTCCGAGCTAAAGACAATGTGGGAGACTTTACTGTTGTTGGCTCGCATAGTCGCAACGCTCTTTAGATTGGCGGACGTAAAATTCTGAACTGAGTGATGAACGAGTGTGATTGAGGGAGTAAATGGTCTAATGCAACGTTAAAACAAAACGTAAACGATAATTAATAAAAAGCAGTACCGGAACGGCGTTCCGGTGCGTTCCGGCACCAGTAAACCCCTGATTAAAACCCTACAACTGGCAGATAACATCGGGGTGCGATCACATCGTGCTGTGACAACACATTTGTAACACGTGACCCACAGTAACAGTTGTATCGAATATTTGACCCACTAAAAATCTTCCAATCTCAAAAAGACAAAAACCGTTGGAAAGGAAATGATTTAAACTTTAATTTTTCTGTTTACAAGTTTTTTCTAAAACGTATATTTACATACGTAATCATCGTTGCAGTTTATTAGTTTTCTACAAATCTATCGGCGCCCGAACATTCATCGGATTTCATCCTAAAACGTAACGAAATAACTCGACTTTCGTCCCTCTCTACAGCCCGCCCAGTATTTTTTCTGAGTTAAACCTATATACCGTTGGATTCGTCACAATGTCCACTATCTAACACTGTCATCCAATCAAAAATCGGTCAAACAGTGCTACAGTAATGGGGCGTTTTGTAAACCCTTGCAATTGGTTAGTTTTCCAACCAATAAACAGCCTTATTTATAACACGTGACGTGTGAGTGATCTTCTATTTTTGCAAATATTTGTATATGTTTGTATAGAGGATGCATCAAGCTACCATTTCGTGTAAACCAAATTTGTTTTTCTCGAACGGCTTGTTGACAACGACCGTGGGAAATAAATGGTTATAACGTTCTCGAACCTAGGCCGTAAATTTAAATCTAACGGCATTTTGCCCTATGCAGCGTATAGCCGAGCAGCCCGTGTCCTTGTATTCCAAGCATCAAAAAGACATTTCTATATTTGTCTTCACTTTTGTAATTCAAATAATACCAAGTCAAACTTTTATGAAAAGATAATTTACAAGCACCGGTATACAGTTCAATTCTTTGATTTATTCTCTACACTTTGTTACAGTAGACTCCCTCTTAACCGGCCACCTTTCAACCGGCCGCCGCTTTAACCGGCCAACCCTGTCAGGAAATCAACTTCCTTTTAACCGGCTATTTTATAACAAAGCATCGCTTTAACCGGTCATGTTTCGCGGAAATGGGTGACAGGAAACGCTGTTGTTTATCTGAGCTTCAACTCAAGGTTACGTCATAGGCCTGTTCAACGCGTTTACCTCCCGAATTCATTTACAGTACTGAGTACAGTAGTTTATTTGTGACTCTCGCGGAGAACGTATGTGCTCATGTTTTGTGCTTGTGTTTCGTTTTCGTGAAAATACAGTGTGAGTGACAAACGTAAACGTAACGTTGTAACCATTGAACAAAAACTAAATGCTCTTGAACGCATCGCCAAAGGTGAATCAGTGAAAAAAATTTGTAATGAACTGAATGTGGGTAAAAGTACTGTAAACGAATGGGGAAAAAATCAGAAATCCCTCCAGGACTTTTGTACTCAAGTGGAGTCAAATAAAATACTTTCAACGCGATGCACACTTCGTAAACCGACAAATGAGTTGGTAGACGACGCACTTTGGTTATGGTTTCAACAAGAACGCCTCAGAGGAACGCCGTTAAGTGGGACTATTTTAAAGGAGAAAGCTATTTACTTCATTCGAAAATTGAAAACGGGGGCCATTTTGTAGCTAGTTATGGGTGGCTTACTCGTTTTAAGCGACACGGGGTTCACTTTATAGGCATATGTGGTGAAAAACTGTCGGCAGGCACAATTGCAGCAGAAGAATATAATAATATATAATTATGAAATATAATAATATTTCATTATTGGGCAAAGCATATAGTCCTAAATGACGTTTCAAACTTTACATAGTTTTGATAGCAGTCTTGTAGTAGGAAAATAAAAACTCTTGTATTCAAAATAAAAAATTTTAAATTGATAAATATTTTTATACAGCTCTATTTAGAACTAAATTACGAAACTTTTTTACATTTATAGAAAAAATTACAAAAAATGTTGACTACTTTTTATGTAGACCTAAAGTTGAACTTTTACCTTTCGTAACTGAACATTGTTTTGTTTCTTGAGCTAATAACTTTGTAAATTTTACATTTATAATTTTTGTTACCGCCATATGTAAATTCTTTGAACCTTTCTCTACAAAAAAGCTACGGAACACTTTTGTATCGGGGTTCATTTACTATTTTTGGCGAGTTTTTGAAAAAATGCTTGCAAACCCCAAAAAATCAATTTTCGTTGACATTGCCGGTTCTAGGTTTAAGAAATGTTTTTGCTACATTTTCATTGTACCTTTATATTTGCTTGGCAAATCTTATTACAGTACTTTAATATTATTATTAATATTTATTATCATACTAGTAGACCCGGCAATGCTTCGCTATTGCTTTATTTAATTTTAAGGGTAGTTATCAAATTTAATTCTTTTGACTTAAGTTATTGAATTGCAAATGGTGTTTATGTCAACAATTTATATAAACAATATTTTAAACAGCATATATGTAAGTAAATAGATATGTAACAACCGATGTTTGAATTGAATTATAATACAGTAAGCATTTTTCGTTGATTTTTGTTTGTGTTGTTTGGCAATCTAACCTAAAAAAGCTGTTTTGGTTTTTGAAGAATAATAACCCGATTATAAATTAGAGAAATTGGTTGCAAATAAAAGTGTTTTGGTTCATTGTAGGCCTAACCTAAAATTATGTTCAGTTTTTGATCCGTAACAGTTGTTTTATTTATAATAATATGTAACAACCGATGTTTAAATTGAATTATAATATAGTAGGCCTAAGCATGTTTTATTGATTTTTGTTTGTGTTTGCTTTTATTTTGTCAATCTAATCTAAAAAGCTATTGGTTTTAAAGAATAATAACATTATAAATTTGCTAAAGTTGCTATGGTAATGAATGTAAACAAACATGTGTTACTAAGCATTTTATAAGAACAGCTGTTTTTGAGCGCTATGGTCTTGAGTCTATACAAAAGAGGCTGTTTAGTTTTTTCCAAATTTGAAACTTTTTCGGGAAACTTTTCAAATTTTTCTTTATATAAAAACCTAGTTCGGACTATTACGAACATTTTAAAACAAAAAATTGCCAAATTGGTCCAGCAGTTCTCAATTGATGCGATTTCAAAGAAACAGCAATTCATTTTTATTATATAAGATTATTTAGTATTACTATTTTATTTAATATTTTTAAATATGTTAACATTTTTATTCTTGCAGTTAAGACATATATTTTAAAGTCTGTAATCAAATATTCATAGTTTGTAATAATAAAAACATAAATAAAAGTTAATTTATTGTTTCATTATGAAACATGGAGGCAACTTCCAGATGCATCCGATCACGTTTCAAAAATAATGCGCCCGATGGAAGGTTAATACTAATAAACATAGCTTAAATAAGCAAATAACTTTTTTTAAATAAGAAATATGGTTAATTTTTTTTTTTAAATCATAATACCGAGGAATTAATTGACAAAACTACAAATTCTTTGGCAAGTTGAAAAATGTTCAATATCTTTTCTTTTTTAAGTCGTTTTAGTATTTTTAATTTGTTTATGTAAATACTGCTGTTTGCCATTGTTTGTTACAAAGGGAAATATAAATGAATTGTTTCACCAACAAACCCTTCTCTCGTTCCATTTGCCCCAAACTAATGCAGCAGACAATATCTAAATAACATTAAGTCGCGGCAATAAACTTGGAAGTACAGACAAGTTAAACTGTTAACCGATATTTCAACCAATAACACTAAATGCAATGTTACACAGATGTTCAATAAATGTGCTTTACACATTCAGGTTATGTTCAGACTTTAGCCGTTATAATATAAACGCGGAGGGTGTTTGCAATCACATTTATATTAATGTTGTACATTTGTAATGTAATTTCATCCATTTTGTATGTACCGTCATCAAATGGCGCCCAAGGAGGGGATTTAACAATCAGCTGTTTACTCTTCCACCTCTAACTGGCATGTTGGGTATTTTCAAGTGGCATTTCTACTAACGTCTGATTTTCAACTTAGAAGTAAATCGCATATTACATTTCAATTCTTAGATCTTAGAAGGGTGCCAGGTGGAGCCCAAGAGTGTGCCGGGAAACTTCCCACTGTCCCGGTCGGACGGCATGGCCCTGGGTGTTCGGCGTTGAAAATTTAATAACACATGTTTAAATTTAGGCAAATACATGCAATGTGATAACTTTTAGCGGTCAAGTAATTTTTACTTTCTCCACCCTATACGTAGTGTATGGAGAAAGTATTGTTTTCGTCCAAATTTTCGAATTTGAATTTTTAGTGGAATTATCTGTGTTGGTGTTCCCTGAACCCCAAAAAAATGTTTAGTGGAATTTTCTGTGTTGGTGCTCCAAGAACCCAAAAATATTGTTTACTTTCTCCACCCTATACGTAGTATATGGAGAAAGTATTGTTTTCGTCCAAATTTTCGAATTTGAATTTTTAGTGGAATTATCTGTTTTGGTGTTCCCTGAACCCCAAAAAAAATTTTTAGTGGAATTATCTGTGTTGGTGCTCCCTGAACCCAAAAATATTTTTAGTGGAATTATTTGTTTTGATGCTCCCTGAGCCCAAAAAAGTGATTTTTTGGTGATGTCTGTCCGTGTGTCTGTAAGGATGTGTACAGAGCTGGAGACCATACCGACGGTCCGATTTTGATGAAATTTGGTATGTAGGTGTATTTCTAGAATATCTCCAGGTGTTTTTTCATTTTTTCAAATTTTGTATTTTTAAGGGGTTTTACCCCTAAAAATGGTCAAAAAACGAGTAAAATCAAAATTTCTCAAAAACGGCTCTAACGATTTTGATGAAATTTGCTTATTTGTAGCCCTTAATGTACCCTACAATATGCAAAAAAAACGCATCTTTCTAAAAATTCTCGTTTAGGTAATAATAATAATAACTGATTTTTGGGGTTTTTTGGCCAAAAATTGGGTTGTTTTTCCAAAATTTTCAAAACCTTTTTTCGTGCATCTATACAGGAATAATTGAAATGTTTAGTGCAAATTTGTTCGAAATCTATCGAATAGTTTAAATAATAATAATAAAATATAATAATATAATATGGATGTGTGTTTACATGCATCTGATATTTTCCATGGTAACATTTTCCTACTTTTTAAATTCTAAATAACCACTTCCTATGCTAATCTTGGGAAGGTATAAAGTTTCAACTGGGAGAAAGTATGTAGTAGTTATCTGGTACCTTTTAATGTATTCAATATGCACAGTTTCAGAACACCCCGTATATGAATAAGTGTGCGCCAATGGGCATGCGTGGTCTTGCCGACCTCAAGGAAAGCTGCACTCTGTTCCATCAATTCAAACTTTGCTTTTCAATTTCTACTTCCGACAAATTGAAACGTCAAAGCTGCCTTGCATCAGTGTTTGAATAAACGTCTTGACTTTGCAGTACTAGTTGGATGAAAGGGAATATATAAACAAGCGCTAAGTGTGTCGTCTAGGAAAGTGAGGCTTTTACAGGGTGTCTAACAAGTCTGGAACCGGATTGAATAGAAATACAAAATTGTACACATCATTACTGGGGTACGGCCCACCAGGGATCAGAAGACATTCTTTAATTACAGCCTACATTCAGTTGTACATTAAAGATCTACTTTAACTGAAAACCACTCAAGAAAACCGCCCTTATAAGATTGATCAAGTTGGAAATTAATGTTGTTTTTATAAAGTGTAAAACAAGGCTGGTGCGAGTTAAATAATTTAACTGCGCTGCTAAACAGCTGACGTAATTTTCCAAAATTCAATTTATATTATTAACAATGGCATTTTGAAATTGGAACGCTATTTAATTAGGTGATTTCTCGCTGAACATTTTTGAAGCGACAACTTCTATTGGCCCGTCGGGCACTTTCGCTTGACTATGTTTCTGAAATCTCGCGTCACGAACTTTTTTGCGTAGACACAAATCAGAGCGTGAAGATGGAATAGGCGATACATAGTATATATATATATATATACGAGTAAGCGCGTGCTTCCGTGTTAAAAGATAGCTAGTAACGTTTCAAACGTAATCCTGAAGGTAATTCGCCCGGAAACCGTGCACTTTCTTACCGCGACCGGTATTCAAATTTACAATTTCTATAAACTTCGCACTAGGAACGTTTTAACTGGTTACTCAAAGTGCCTTGTAATAGTAACGCTTCTCGCCCTCTTGGCTAAGATCAAAGTGTAGTATCTGTTCTTATCAGCTTAATGCGTGAGTATAGCGAGAATCGTCGAGTGTTCTAACGGTCTTCTGCTTTAAATATTTGACATACTGTTTGACACATTGATTAAAGTGGAGAATAATAAAATAAAATAAAAAAGTAGACTTCCGTTTGCCTACCACAACATGCTAAAACTCCAGTTCCCGAACCAAATCCAGATAAAGTTCAGTAGGTGACCTACCTTCGCCCGGGCAAGATGTATATAATTAGTGACATTTGTTTGTGCGTTTTTTGTGTTTTCGTGTTTCGTTGAATGTGTTTTACGACTGTGCCGTTATTTAAATAGCGCGCCACTATTTGAAGCAAAAATGCACTCTCGTTAAACTAAAAGTAAATCCCTGCTTAATACACTGAACGCCCACGGCATCTAGCGGGTAGCGAACATAACTCCAAACAGCTGACTATCAAGACTGCATAAAGCAGTGCTAAGCGCATGCGTAGAAAAAGACAAGTAATACAAGATTCCGTTATTCCTTCTCTTTAAAATTAACCTTGAACTTGAAAAGACCTTCAACGACCGACATGAAAACTTCGAAAACCTCATGGCAAAGTAAAAATCTTGTAAAACGCGAAGTGAAATGTAAACTAGTTCTTAAATCAAAAATAGTCGTTCACAAAGTGCGGAAAACCAGTAATGTCGCGAAAGTTATTCATTTAGTAAATTGGACGGTCAAGTTCGTTACATCACAAAACATGTGAATACGTTTAAACATTTTGACATCTGTTACCAGGTAAAGATTTAAACAAATTCTTAATTATATTTCCATCTGAGTTGCTATATTAATTTGTACTGTTGTAAATTTTAACTATAATTATATATCTGCAGTTACAGAGTAATTTTGTTAATCTATAAGTAAATTTAACCTATACAGCCATTTCTTTTAACCCTATGATACAGCCTATAAGCCTTCAACAAATTTCAGTTTAAAATATAGTAGCCTTTTGTGCTATATAAAGGAGAAACATATTAGTAGAGAGTAATAGTCTCTGTTCAAAGTTTTCTATGATAAATTTTATAAAACAATATGTTACCATACAGTTTCTTGCACGAACATACATTCAGTTTCTTGCATAATATTACAATTCTGTTTTGCACATGATTTTTGCACTTAACCTTTTCGTTCTGAAACTAAAATTATGTTGTATTTTGTTTCATAGTGTACAACTGGTGCAACAATGACCAACAAAAAACTGAATAAGCTTAACTTTTGAAAATTTTTGTCTTCAAAAGAACTGTTAGTGTAAAACACCAAATTAGTGAAATATCAGTCACTATTAATGGATAATTTATATATAATTCAAAATAGCAATTACCTGTGTCTTAAAATCAGAATTAATGAAGGCTATTTTATAACAAGAAAAATACAAAAATAATCTGATAAAGGCTGTATGTAAATTTTTTTAATTAAATAATTTGGATAGGACAGCTAGCAAATTTTTGGAACTAGAATCGCCAAGGGATTTCATTTTAAATTTAAAAAACCTTTTTTTTCTTAAATGAGAGACGTCTCAGAAAATCATTAAACGCCATTATTTTTATTATTTAATTTGGCTTAGTATTAAGGTTGGCCAACAAAACAAATGTTATTAATAAATCCATGGTGCTATGTATTTAATCTTGTAAAAATTAATAAATTGTAATAAATCTTTTTATTATAAATGGGGAGGGTTTTTCTAATTTTACTTTAGGGGAGGGATCTTTTAAATTTAATCAAAATCAATATTGTAAAGGTAAACAATTCTTAAATTTCTTTTCAATTATAACTAAGGGCATATCAATTTAAATCTTTTCTTTAAGGGTATATGATTTTTGCATATCAATTTGCAAGTAATTAATAAACAAACTGTTTGTTATATGAATTGTATTTATTGTATTTCCTGTAAATAGCTAACTCAGGTGTTCAATATCAACTTTAAATAAGGTAAGGTTACAGATCTTTTGCTGTACTCGGTAAAGTTTGAATTCTTATAGGATTGTATGTACCATCTTAAGTCTTAGCCCAGCACGCATTCCAAATTGCTGTCATTATTTCTTTAAAGGAGGTACACGACGATCTCACTAGTGAGAGAAATAGTTGTATCTAACTGTATATTTTTGTGGTGTACGAATTAGTGTGACCAGAAGATGGGGTAACCCGAAACTGCAGTCGTCACATCAAACAACATAATAAGGATTGAAAAAAGACGTATACAGGTAAATTTATACCTATTTAACATATTTTGTTATTATATTTCAATCCGGGAGCTTACATAATGAAAAAAAATTGATATTGTGTTGGTGCGGGCATCGGGAAACGATGTTGTGTGCTGCCACCTGCGATTACTCGGAACTACTAGCCCATTGGCTGTTTACCCATCGTAACTACGAGTATATTGTACATCGGTGAGAGTTTTAACGGTTTTTATTTGGCCATTTGAATACTTTTAGTATCATTTGAATAAATTAACAGTTAATTTCAATATAAGTCCAAATATAACTTAAAATCATTGTCTTATTTTTTAATAGTACTAAAATGTCTGTTATAAATATTTCGTAACCTCTTTTCACGTGATTTACTATATACGTAGAAAATGACTCATGATATAGACAAGAGTGTTGAATTTTATTTGTTGGATTCGTTAATACAGAAAGTCAGTTTTTTTTTTTTTTTTTTTTTTTTTTTTTTTTGCTTTCCATGCCACTTTGGGCCTTTCGGCTAACGAGCATGTTTTTTTGGGTTTTTAATATTTTTATGGTCCCCCGCGGGATTTGAACCCGGGACGTCTTGCTTATGAGGCAAGTACCATAGCCGTTGAGCTATGACAGAGGACTACAGAAAGTCAGTAAGTACATTGACAGTTACAATTATATTTATTATTATTTGAGAATTTTTCCATAATTTTTCTATAACTTTTTGAAATGGAAAATGTATAACTTTTGATTACGCATTTTTAGATCTGATAGACAGAAAGAAAATCATATTATTTTTTGGAAAAATTAACACTTTTTAAGATAATTACAATTTTAAATAATTAACAGTTTAAAAGTTATTTTAAGTATCTACAATCTCTTATAAACTTTAGGAAATTTAAAACCATATTACATTTTTTAGTCAAAGCTAAAGACTTTACTCTATTTTGAATTAAACAAATGGAATTTTCATATTAATTATTTATAATTTGATATAATTAGATTATATACTCGCTTAAAATGGAATAAAAATGTGTAATATATAATGTGAGAAAATATATTAGCCTAAATATAATTTTCTGCAGATTTACTGATAACTGAAAATATACTTAAATAATTACAATTTTTATGAGTTAAGTATAATTTGTTATTTGAATAACTAATATTAAATTTCAAAATATGATATATATTTTTTGACAATTTATTGACTTGTGTAATTTGTTGACCTTTATTCTCCTCTAGTATTAATACTGATAAAAAATATAAATCGGTCATAGAAGTTATTACTTCCAACGTGTGGTCTTAAGCACACCCGATTTTTGTCTTATATATGTTTTGCTTGAGTTGGTAGAAAAGTGATACCGAACAAAAAGTGAGTTGGTAAAAAAGTGAGAAATGCTACCGATAAATAGCGTACATGTCGGTTCAGAGATGTTAGGGTGCGTTCACAAAGAAAGCTGGTTGCATGCGAACAAGCGTGACCGACGCGAGAAAAATTGTCTGTAGTAGCAAGTGTGTGCGTTCAGAGATAGCGCTTGTTCCGACTGGCAAGCGCCTGCAACAAGCGCTGACCGGCAAGCCAGGGCCGGATTTCCCAACAGGCCCGGTAGGCCCGAGAGAGAAAAAAATATTTAAAAACATTATCTAGAAATAAAAATAAATATCAATAACTTAACATATTTTTTGAATTGATTACAAAAAAATCATTCTGATTTTGGAGTTCATTGGAACAAAAAATTGTTGGTAAAGTTAAACTATTTTTCAACATTATGCATCAACTTCTTTACAACCTATTTCTGAGATTAAACCTAATTTATAATGTATTACAGAGTTTTTTTTATTTACTTGCCCAAATGACTAAATTGAACAAAACCTAAATTATTAACACAGCAATGGCCATGCTTTGTTGCGGGAATGCTCTGCGGGTTGGATCGTTTTGTTTCAATCCCACAAACGTGAGCTCACTATTTAATACATAAAATTACTAAAAGTGTTTTAAGACGGCATTTTGTTAAGCCCAGAACCATGTAATTACTCAAAAAACTTGCAATGATAAAATTGCATCGAGGAGTGGTGTTTAAGCAATTAACATATAGGCCTGATATAATCTTTTAATAAAGGTTTTTGGGGAAGTAACTTATTAGGGGGCGGAAAAAATTATTGGGTCTAGGCGCGCCAAAATGCTAAATCCGGCCCCGCGGCAAGCAAAAACTTTTGACACTTGTTTAACGGCGCTGGTAGCAGTCAGTCGCTAACAACAACTCGCAGTGAACATGGACGTCGATGAATTGATTTCGCAAGTGTCTAGAAGACGTCGCAAGTGGGACAAACGTCTCAAACAACATTCAAATAGAGTTTGTCCAAAGCAGTTTCAATTTTCTTGGGGATATAATTGAATGTGGTCAACTCAACTCCATTCGCACATAAGAAATAAACGGTACCAGATAACTGCCACATACTTTCTCCCAGTTAAAACTTTATACCTTCCCAAGAGTAGCATAGGAGGTGGTTATTTAGAATTGCAAAAGTAGGAAAATGTTACCATGGAAAATATTAGATGCATGTACCACACATCCATATTATATTATTATTATTATTTAAACTATTCGATCGATTTCGAACAAATTTACACCAAACATGTCAATTAGGCCTGTATAGATGCACAAAAAAAGGTTTTGAAAAAAAAACTTTTTTGCCAAAAACCCCCAAAAATCAGTTATTATTATTATTACTACCTAAACGAGAATTTTTAGAAAGATGTGGTTTTTTGCATATGGTAGGGGTACATTAAGAGCTACAAATAAGCAAAATTTTATCAAAATCGTTAGAGCCGTTTTTGAGAAATTTTTATTTTTCTCGTTTTTTGGCCATTTTTGGGGGGTAAAACCCCTTAAAAATCTAAAATTTGAAAAAATGAAAAACGCCTGGAGATATTCCAGAACTACACCTACATACCAAGTTTCATCAAAATCGGACCGTTGGTATGGTCTCCAGCTCTGTACACATCCTTACAGACACACAGACAGACATCACCAAAAAAGCACTTTTTTGGGTTCAGGGAGCACCAAAACAAATAATTCCACTAAAAATATTTTTGGGTTCAGGGAGCACCAACATAGATAATTCCACTAAACATTTTTTGGGGCTTCAGGGAGCACCAAAACAGATAATTCCACTAAAAATTCAAATTCGAAAATTTGGACGAAAGCAATACTTTCTCCATATACTACGTATAGGGTGGGTATAGGGTGGAGAAAGTAAAAATCTCACGTTGTCCAATTTCAATTTCAATGGTGGTATTCACCAAATCTTCCTCTTTCGGGGTTAATTTCATGTAAACAGATTTTTTGCGTACTTTCAAATCAACATTTTCAAGCAAAAATAACTCTTCATCACTTGAAGAAGACATTCTCGAAATGAGAGTTGAAAGCTTTTGTTGTGAACACCCAAAAGCACTGGGAGCAATCGCCTAGAAACAAGTAACTTGCAACCAACTTTCTTTATGACCGCACCCTCAGAGTAAACAGCTGATTTTGCTTCAGTAACATTCTTCCATCAACTGAGCTGGACATTTTAAATTGGCAAATATACATTTTGAAACTATTTGCACGTTAACCGACAACGTTAACTTACTCTACATAAACGAACTTTAAACAAAATTAAACAGACTTCAAAAAATAACAACAAAGACACTAAAAAGTGTAAAATGACACAATTGGGTTACTTTACAATTGAGTAACAATAACTATATTACGAACTATTTATATGATTCCAATCTGGCAATTCCCATAAGGACCAATTCATGTTTTATTTTAAAATAAATAAACGGTACCAAAAACTGACACATACTTTCTCACAAACATATTTAAATTATGAAACAGATTCACAGTGACATCATAACAGTAGGAGGGGTAGGAGAGATGATTTTAAACTGGGAGATTAACTAATATAAATATTATTATTATAATTATTATTATTATTATTATTACCTAGAGAGAAAACTATTCGATCAATTTCGAACAAATTTGCACCAAACACGTCAATTAGGCCTGTACTGCTCGAAAAATGGTTTAAAATTTTTTTAAAAAACAACCCCCTTTATGGCCAAAAACCCCCAAACATCAGTTATTATTATTAGCTAAACGAGAATTTTTAGAAAGATACGGTTTTTTGCATATGATAGGATACATTAAAGGCTACGAATAAGCCAAATTTTATCAAAATCGTTAGAGCCGTTTTTTTATTAAAACAATAATAACAGATTTTTTGGGGTTTTTCCCAAAAAGGGATTGTTTTTCAAAAAATTTCGAAACCGTTTTTCGTGCATCTATACAGGCCTACTTGACATGTTTGGTGCAAATTTGTTTGAAATCGATCGAATAGTTTTCGCTCTAGCTTTGTATACATACAGACATACAGACATTTTGTAAAAACCACTTTTTTGGACTCAGGACTCAGGTGGTCTCAAAACGGATATATCCACAAAAATCTCAACATCGATTTTTTTGCGATCACTATACTTTCTCTATACTATAGTATAGTGAGAAAGTAAAAGTTATTATATTATGTATTGCAAAACTGTTAGAAGTCGGTGCAGACAGGTCAGTAGCTAGGCCAGTCGGTAGAGGTGAATTTAGACCAAAAGTTCCAGTAATTTGCAATACGGCTGAATTTTTTTTATAAGTACATTAAAGGATGTATATTAACATAAAAAAAAGTTTACCAGTCTATCGATTTCCCAAAGTCGAAAAAAAATCGATTATCATTTTTTTTCCGATTATTCTTAATATTTCGAGCTGGGATGAAGATAGAGGAAAATAAAAAATACCACCGTGTAGGGGTGGTATTTTTCAACAAAAAAGGTCATATGTATTTATTTCGTCCGAGCAATAGTTTATCTGGAAAAAATTCGATAATGCAGGTATGTATTTTGCAGCAGGGGAAATCACTAAAAGGGGACATCTTATTCATATATGAAGCGTTGGCTCATTCTAAATTGGCCGAATTTTAATATATCGAATTGAAACTTGACATAGGAGTTAAAATATATATTTTAAACATTTATGCTGAGTCTCAGCTTGTTATCTTGAAAATTACCCCATCTAGAGCCACTTGACTTATTAATGGGTTTCTCGATTTTAGGAGTACTGGACCCACCAATTCATTTTAAACAGCTCCAGTTTATAAAATTTTCAAAATATCAACCTGAAAGTTTTTTTACAAGTTAAATATATAGATTCAAACAAGATCAAGGAGTATAAACCTTTTTTATTATTTACTTTTCAAAGCACAAATAACTTAAACAAGTATAGTTTTAGACCTTTTTAGATTTTGCATGAAAACGCTTGGGTTAATCGGCTGCAGATTAGTCAATTTTTTAAATATAGTTTTTAAAATAAGTATAGCAAAAAACAATTGTGTTTTTAACTTCTGTACCAATTTTTAAATCGATATGTTCAAAAATGTCGAAAATGGAGTCGTTGAATTAAAAAGTGTTATAGTTAAAACGAGATAGGTAAAACAGAAGACCATTTTCAAGCGCTTCGTTTTTAAAAATAACATGAAAAAAATCGTTCGTACTTACTAAGAATATTTATACTGGTGTACTCAACTTGTAAAACAAATTTGATGTTGATATTACAAAAATTGACGAAACTATAATAGATTTAAATTAGTTCGTGAGTCCGGTACTCCTAAAATCGATAATCGAAATCGACTCCTAAATCGGGTCATTTTCAAGATAACAAGCTGAGACTCAGCATAAATGTTTAAAATATATATTTTAACTCCTATGTCAAGTTTCCATTCGATATATTAAAATTCGGCCGATTTAGAATGAGCCAACGCTTTATATGTGAATAAGATGTCCCCTTTTAGTGATTTCCTCTGCTGCAAAATACATACCTGCATTATCGAATTTTTTCCAGACAAACCATTGCTCGGACGAAATAAATACATATGAACTTTTTTGTTGAAAAATATCTCCCCTACACGGTGGTATTTTTTATTTTCCTCTATCTTCATCCCAGCTTGAAATATTAAGGATAATCGAAAAGAAAATGTTAATCGATTTTTTTTTCGACTTTGGGAAATCGATAGACTGGTAAACTTTTTTTATGTTAATCTACATACTTTAATGCACTTATAAAAAAAATTCAGCCGTATTGCAAATTACTGGTAGTTGTAACCTATACCGACTGGGCTAAGCATAATTTGCAGGTTCTTAATTATAATTGTGTTCGGGGTTATTAGCGAATTTCGATTGGAAAAATGAGCTATTGCAGTGACTCTTATGGGAAACCAAAGTTGGAGTGGTCAACGAGCACCGATAAAAAAACACACATTTTGGGGAGTCATTAAAAATTGTATATTAAATGGATACAGGGAGAACCAGACCACGCGTGCGCAATGTATAAAGATTGGACCAAATGAGCTACAGATTTCGTTTTATATTAAACTCTCCTATATCGACCCTAGAGAGTTCAGTAAAAATGTTTTCAAATTTTAAAAATGCCCCAAAATTGGGAGTAGGGTTCGTTTTTTTTAAATTTCAATTTATTTTAAAGGTCTCTGATCGCTGATCATTTTAGAAAACAAGTTCTAACTTATCTTACTGCGTATGTACAGGGTGTTACAAAACGTCCAAAAAGTAGTGTTTTGCAGTTAGTTTTATTGTTACCACATAACGTAGCCTTCAAAAACCAAATTTTAGATTCATTGGAAGATACCCTTTCCAAAAACTGTTTAAGTTCCTTTGCTCAAAAAATTTCAAACTTTAAAAATACATACAATTTTGAAGAAAAAAAAACGATGTATTTTTTAACCTTTCTACGTAATAATCACTAATACTTTAAAGCGGACGCACAGGCTTAAAATTGACGTGCGAAGCACGCAATGCTCTGTGTATTGAGACTCCTCCCAATACG